>PVJH01019029.1:0-43774 GCA_004026705.1 Nesogale talazaci
CCAAGTAACACTTCACAACCTGCAGCTGGGGGAATTCAGTACATTCCATGGAACTCACTGGGAAAGGGCGCAGGAAGCTTGAGCATGGCTTCTGGGGCTCTGTCCCTTGCACCTTTCCCCTTACTGATTCTGCTTTTATTCTTTTTGCTATACTAAATCATACCCGTGAGTATGACTATCTCCTGAGTCCTCTGAGTCCTACTCAATCACTAAACCTAAGAGTGTCCTCGGGGACTCCTGACAAAGGGCCACATGGACATCATCAGGAGTCTCCAGATGTGAGACTTAGAGATGGATACAAGAACACTTTGGTGGTATTCCAGTTGGGCACCACACTTGGACCTAATCATAGTGAAATCTGTGGCAGTCTCCAGTCAAGAGCGAGTCTGTAAAATAACTGGCCAACAGTCTCTAAAATGCCGCTGGTCTGAGCAGAAGCATTCAAGGGCAAGCCAAGCATCTAGCTGAAGAGTGGAGGGACGAGGAAGAACACAAATGAGCAAAGACTATCATTTAAGAAAGTAGACTTGTCTGAAAAAGGAGAGCCATGACCTTTCGATCCTACCAGAAGGTACGTGCCCGTGGCTTCCCATAAAGGCGTACTTACACAGCACTCTGTCCAGTAAATGTGAAGGAAGGGGAAGGTGAGCAGAGCTTTGTTTCCTTCTTTGGGCAGCAGCTCCTCCTTGAACTGCACAAAATTAGATTCCAAGTGGATCATCTTCGGAGCTCGGCCGTATGACCTATGAACAATTGGTAAAAAGTCAAAGAAGAAAACTAAAGAAAGCTGAGGGAAAATAAATAAATAGCCTGAACCAGCTCAGTGAGTTCAAAAGTACGTTTATTAGTAATTGCTTTGTCCCAAACTATTTATTATTACTATTTTTAATCATTTTATTGGAGGGGTCACACAACTCTGATCACAATCCATGCATCCATCCATCGTGTCAGCACATTTGTACCTTTGTTATCCTCCTCATTCTCAAAGCATTTGCTTTCTATTTGAGTCATTGATATCAGCTCATTTTTCCCCTCCCTCCCTCATGGACCTTTGATAATTTATAAATTATTATTTTGTTATGTCTTACACTGTCTGACATCTCCCTTTACTCACTTTTCTGCAGTCCATCCAAAATTATTTTGAGCTACTATTAACACTTTTTAATTACATACCAAAGTTCTCTGTTGATAAAAATTTTCATTTTATTCAGTGATGCTTACAGAATACCTATTCTTCCATGTATTCATTTTAACCAGTCAGGCCATTCCAACAACACAGACTTCTAAGAACAATAGATTTGTGTGTGTGTGTGTGTGTGTGTGTGTGTGGCATCACTGCCCTGATGGGAGTAGGAAGCCCAGCCTTGCTCCTAGAGAGCTGCTGCTGGATTTGAATCGTCAGTCCTATGGGCCATAGTCCTGCACACAACCACTGCATCACCAGGGCTCAACCCAAGAACAATAGATTTTATTAAATGCAATGTAACTTCATCTCTAAATCACCATATAAAGAATAAAAGAATATCCCTAAAGGTAAGATTCAGTTTTAAGTGTTAACTCTTTTAGCTACATTAGTTAAACCTTTTACAACCTGTATTATCCAAGAAAGCGAGCTGTCCTGAAAAAGATTAATAAAGTAGAAATTAAGTTGTGCTACAAACCTTATATTCTCAACTCAAGACCTATAGTACATGGGGGAATCCCACTAGCTTACATACATCCCAAAGCTATCCGAGAAATTGGACACTGTATTACTATTATGCTTAAATAAGACATTATGCCACGTGTATCTTTTTTCCATCACTGTATGTCCAACTGTTGGTGTGTCACTTATAAATATCTATAGCTGAACTAGTCAATCGAAGGAACCTGTTCTAATAAACTGAAACCAGTCACACTTATGTGACTGTGCTTATGCTTAATTTGTATACTTTCTATGTGCAGATATTTTTTCCTATCTTATATGAATGAAACTAATCAAGTTTTCTTCCATTTTTTTTTCTCTGTTGGTTTAAAAATTCAACCAGTTTTCTTATCCTGCTACTGGTTACATTTTTATTTTTGTTGTTGTTGTTGCTATTTTGTGGGCATCACTGTCCTGGTGGGAGTAGGAGGCCTAGCCTTGCTCCTGGAAAGCTGCTGCTGGATTTGAACCACCAGCCCTGTGGGCCGCAGTCCCGCACACAACCACTATGCCACTGGGGCTCAGACCACATTTTTATTTTATTTTATTTTTTTTTGGGGGGGGGGCATCACTGCTCTCCGGTTGGTGGGAGTAGGAGCCCCAGCCCCACTGCTGGAATTGAACCTCTGTCCCAGTGGGCTGCAGTCCCGCGCACAACCACTACGCCACCAGGGTTCAGCCCCATTTTTATTTTTATTTATTTTATTTTTTTATTTAGGCATCACTGCCCTGGTGGTGGGAGTAGGAGGTCCAGCCTTTGCTCCTGTGAGTGGGAATTGAACCTCCGTCCCAGTGGGCCACAGTCCCACGCACAACCACTACGCCACCCGGGGCTCAGCCCCATTTTTATTTTTAATACAGATAAAGTAACAGTTTTCTTTCAAAAGCTAAAAATATCCTTCTCTTGGGCAAGACAAGAAAGACAGTATCCTTTCTTGTCTCTTCTCTCCCAACACATCTAAAAAACTACATTTTTTAAAAAATCGTTTACTTCACAAAATACTTTTATGTCTTGTTTGCGAATTCTTTTGCTGTGTTAAATGTGGGTTCATTTTTCTTCCTGTTGGGATGGATGGAAGCTTATCAGCTGACTAATTCATAGCAAACATACATACGACAAAACAAAACACCGTGTGGTCCTGTAACACTTCAACAACCACTGGCATATTTGCACCCATTACTACAACTCCTCCATCTCACCCAGAGTTTCCTCATGCTCACTGGTCCTCTTCCTGACCAAACATAGTAGCCTCTTCCACCAACCAACCCAGCCCACAAGGAGTCAAAGCAAGCAATTCAGACAATGCTCTGTTGTAATCCAGGGAGTTTTCACCAAATTGTGGAAAGTAAAATGGCAGGCTTTCCTTCCTAGTAGTCTGCTAAAATCTGTCCACCCTGGAAAACCCTTGCTAGTATTTGAAATCAAAGTGCCACAGTGTCTAACATCATAGCCAACATGTATTTTTCTTGTTTTAAGGTACATCCTGTAATTATGTAAGCATTTACTTATTAACAACTTATACTGCAGAAAGATAGAAAAGCTCCTAATCTCATAAATGTTGACATTTAAATATTAATGACAGTGCTTCCCAGCTACCTCCAAATAAAGACACACAATGAAAATAGCTGGACGGTGTTATCAGGCATCAAACAACAAAAAAATCATATCACTGTGTGCTCACATACCTGATATGCTCGCTGAGGGCATATGTGTGCATAAGTAAATGTGATGAAGAAAGTTGATGATACCCAGCTATCAAAAGATGTAGCATCTGGGGTCTTAAAGGCTTGAAGATAAACAAGTGGCCATCTAGCTCAAAAGAAGCCCACATGGAAGAAGCACACCAGCTGGGTGTGACTAAAAGGATCAAGGGGATCAGGTATCAGGCATCAAAGAACTAAAAATTATATCATTGCAAATGAGGGAGAGTACAGACTGGGGACCCTTACTGAAGGGCCGCTGGGAGGAGATGAGCCAGTCAGGCTATAGGGTAGCACTAATGAAACATACAACTTTCCTCTAGTTCTTCAATGCTTCCTCCCCTCCACTATCCTGATCCCAATTCTACCTTACAAATCTGACTAGACCAGAGGGTGTACCCTGGTACAAATAGGAACTGCAAACAGGAAATCCAGGACAGATGAGCTAGTGGTAAGAGTGGCGACACTGGGAAGGTGGGAAGGTATGGGGTAAAAGGGGAGTAACCGATGATATAACCTCCTCCCTGGGGTACAGACAACAGGGAAGTAGGTGAAGGGAGACATCGGACAGTGCAAGATATGACAAAATACTAATTTTATAAATTATCAAGGGTTCATGAGAAAGGGGGCAGTGGGGAGGGGAGGGAAAAAGTGGGGATTTAAGTAGAAAGCAAATGTTGAAAATGATGAGGGCAACAGATGCACAAAAGTGCTTGACATACAATGGATGGATGTATGGATTGTGCTAAAGGTGAATAAACCCCCCAAAAGAAAACAGCTGGACGGCACCTAGGACTCAGAACCCAAGCATTAAGTTTAAGCGGACACAATCTCTCACGCGGGAGGAAGGAGTGAGAGCATCTGACTTAGTCTTCGCTATTGAATGGCAGTCTGAGTCGCTACTGAATTCTAGGTTCAGAAGCACTTCTCATTGGAACTTTGAAAATGTTGTTCTTAATTAAACGTTGCACTGTGGAGCATTTTAAATGCCGCTATTGAGAGACTGGACATTAACTCTCATTGCTATCTGTTTTGTGGGTGTGTTTTTTGTTCAGTTTGGCTTTCATTCTGCTTGGCATTCAGTGGGTTCACATAAACTCCTGACTCTTTACTCCTGAAAAATCTTGACCATTCTGCAAAACACCTGCTCTTCGCTTCCTGTAGTCTCTCCCCTGAAATACCTACTAGATAGTCCGGAGAATGTCTGGATTATCCTCCATGGCCCAACTTTTCTTTCATGCCTTTCACCTTTCAGGCTTAGCATTAATCTAAAGAATGACGAAACTCAATTTTCCAACTCCCTAATGTGTTCTGTGATTATTCAGCTACTCATGGCATTGTCTTAAGGGTCTGCTTCAACTTTTCAATTTGCAAGATTAAGCAAAAATCAACTTTTTGTTTTACGTACATACCTTATAATGACAAATAGTGCTACAAAGTGTTTAACACACACCAAAATAGCAGTTATCAACCGCATTCATCTTTAATCTCCATTTGTTTTCCGGGGCTGCAATAACCAATTTGCCCAAATTTAGAAGCTTAAAGTAAAAGGACAAATTCCCTTGCAATCTTGGAGACCAGAGGTCTAAAATCATAGCGACTTGCCTAAGAAGTTCTGAGGGCAAATCCTTTTTTTTTTTTTCTTCTTCTTTTTTTTTTAATTCATTTTATTGCGGACTCATACAGCACTCATCATAATGTATACATACATACATACATACATACATATGTTGTGTCAGTAGTTACATCTTTTCTGGGAAGGGCAAATCCTTCTGGAGGCTGCTAACAAGCGATCCCTGGTGCTCCTTGGTTTGTGAACGCATCATCCCAGTCTCTTGTCTCTTCCCTCAATCTAAACATGACCTTCTCCCTCTGTATCTTTCTTTTTGTAATTATTTTACTGGGGGCTCAAACAACCCTGATCACAATCCACACATACGCCCACTGAATGTCAAGCACATCTTACATTAGCTGCCGCCTCCTCATTCTCAAAACATTCACTTTCTACTTAAGCCATTGGTATCAGCTCCTCATTTTCCCCCTCCCTCCCTCATCCACCTCTGATAATTTATAAGTTATTATTACTTTGTCATAACTTACAATGTCCAATGTCTCCCTTCACCCACTTCCTGTTGTCTGTACCCCAGGGAGGAGGGTATATGTACATCCTTATCCTCAGCTTCCCCTTTCAACCCCATCTTCTGTCCACCTTCCCGGTATCACTGGTCCTGAAGGGATCATCTGTCCTGGAGTCCCTGTGTTTCCAGTTTCTATCTGTACCAGTGTACATGCTCTGGTCTCACCAGATTTGTATGGTAGAATTGGGATCATGATAGCGGGGGAGATGAAGCATCAAAGAACTAAAGAAAAGCTGTATGCTTCGTCATTGCTACACTGCACCCTGACTGGTTCGTCTCCTCCCAGCAGCCCTTCCGTAAGGGGTTGTCCCGCTACCTACAGATGGGCTTTGAGTCTCCAGTCTGCACTTCCCATCATTTACAACAATGTAATTTTTAGTTCTTTGATACATGATATCTGATCCCTTCAACACCTCGTGGTTCACACAAGCTGGTGTGCTTCGTCCATGTAGGCTTTGCTGCTTCTCAGCAAGATGGTCATTTGTTTATCTTCAAGCCTTCAAGGCCCCAGACGCTTTATCTTTTGATAGATGGGCACCATCAGCTTTCTTCACCAAATGTACTTACGCACACATTTGTCTTCAGCAATCGTATCAGGAAGGTGAGCATCATGGAATGCCAATTTAATAAAACAAAGTGTTCCTGCACTGAGAAAGTACTAGAGTGGAGTCCCAATGTCCATCTGATGCCTTAATACTACACCTATAACTATATGCATGTAAATCTATTTCCCCTTTTCTGTCTTTTATAAAGAGACTCACCATTGGACTTAGGGCTCACCATAATCCAGGATGATCTTGTCTGGATACTTGTACAGACCTTTATTCTAAATAGGGTCATATGCTGAGGTTTCAAGTATATCTATCTTTTGAGGACCACAATTTAACTCATGATACCCTCCACTCCAAGTCTTTCAGTTAGTTCTTCTGACACTGATCTCTGCTCCTCAGCTACCTGCTGTCACTTTTCCTGACATGTCGATTCTAAAACTGGCCTCAATGTCTGTGAAGGAACATGCAGATTCAGCTGTCTGCCCATCCCCCTCCTCCCTCTAGTTCCCCCACTTCTATTAAGAGTTTATATTAAGTCCACACACTGGGTTTCCTTTCTTCTTAAACAGAAAAGCATGGTTCACCAAGAAACCAAATCATTATTAAAAAGCTCCATAATGTAACTATGGTTCTTCTAACGGTAGGTTATAGTGAAACCCTGGTAGTGTAGTGGGTTAGGCAATGCACTGCCAAGCACAAGGGCAGCAGTTAGAAACCACCAGCTAAGCCAACAGAAGAAAGATAAGGCTTTCTACTCCTGCAAACTCACAGGGGCAATCTACCCCACCTTATAGGGTGGCTATGAGTCCAAATCAAATGTGTTTCTTTGGTCTTAATAGCAAAAAGGCTTTAATTGCCCAGTGGAACAGAAGGTCACATAAGTTTGGGAACATATAGTCCAATTCTTGCTTTCACAACAGCATTTCTCCCCACAGTTGCTTCCCTATAGGCATGGGAGTGGAGTTCTTGTTCCTACCTATCTTCTTCCCCTTCTAGCCTCAGCCTCATCCCAAACTTTCAAAGCCCTGAGTCAGCCCTGCTACCTTGCTTCAGTGGCCTACTTACTGGGGAGCCACCTCTGTGGATGCTTATTGTCAATTTGGCTCCGTTCCCAAGTCCCCATCTTTCTTAGCTTGGCCACTATTATCTTTTACCTTTTTTTCTGACCTGAAACTGTACATCTTATTAATCCTTTATTCTCATTTCCTGAGGGGCTCAGGCAGATGAAGAGATGAAGGCCTGCATTAAGCCTATGCCGTTTTTGCATTTGGTTGGTTTGTTGGTTGCTATTGTTGTTTGGGGTTTTTTTTTTTTTTTTTTTGCATAACCCCTCCCCCACCTAGTTGCATGAATACACTTCCCAGTTCAATCTCTCTGAGTTTGACTAATGTATACTTATTTTTAAAATCTTGCAGCCTATTGTACATCTTGAAATATTAAATCCTTACACCTGGTGAACTTGCTTCTCTCTTTGCACTGGGCTTCCTGAGAGGCTGAGCAAGCCTCTAAGAAAATTCTCTTACATTCTGTATTCTTTAATTTAGCCAGAATTTAAGTTACATGAACATCAAGAATGACAGAAATTTTCTATACACCCTGGTTAAAATTAGATTATCTTCGACATTTTCCATGAACAATATCAAATCTTACCAGAAACAAGTTTTCCAATACCAGTTTTTCAAAGCCAGCCAGTTACTCTGGACATGTCACTATACGAACAATTACATGCACACAATTGGGCAACTAGAATTGTGGGTCTAGCTTCTTTTCCACTCTAGTAACATTTTCCAGTCTGCTTTCCCACCTTTGGGGCCCAGGCTGAAGAGAGGCTGCCTGTCTGCTGCTGAAAGGAGGAGCCTGAGTGAGTACAAGCTGCCTGTTTTAGGCCTTTCTTAGCTATGAAGACTCCAAAATGACTCTCTAAAAATGGGTCTTTATTCAAAAAGTACATCATGTCTACCACCCCTTCTCCTTAAAACAATCATCATAATTCTTAAAGAAGAATCTCTACAGATGCAATGGCATTCTGTTGATTTCTCACGGGCTTCAAAACTCAAGCTTTAACTTTTACTACAACAGCTGCTCACACAAACGGTCCAAAGGGAGGAGGAGCTATGGTCAAGACCCATGTGCACGCACCTTCTCCATTCCATTGGTTCTCTTGGAAGCTGCTGGGAAAGTGTTGGATAAATAGAGGTGAACAAATTCTGATCTCCAGCACCTGTAACAGAAAAAAAAAACATAAAAAAAGAAGTCCAGTTATGGTATTTTTCAGGTAAAGATGCAAAAATGGGCTCTAAAATATATCAAATTGATATTCCTATATATATATTTTTTCTTTTTTGGGGGCATCACTGCTCTCCGGCATTGGGAGTAGGAGGCCCAGCCCCACTGCTGGAATTGGACCTCCATCCCAGTGGGCCGCAGTCCCGCGCACAACCACTACGCCACCGGGGCTCAGCCCAATTCCTATATAATTTATAATCAGAAAAAGATACCATAAAATAAAATCCTTAATTCGCCTTTCAATAACTCATTTCGCAAAGCCTGCTTCCTGCATGGCCTACCAGTCTCGGTGGGTGGCCGTGGGTGGGACTAACTACCCCCAGAGGAAGAGGAGCCAGAAAGGCTGAGTGACAAAGCTAGCCTGAGTCCATCCAGCAAGACCCAGGGCCAGAGCTCTACAATCAAGGCACACGGCTTCCTTCAACTTGAAAACACTAGCCCTAAAACTCTATGTGGGAAAGTGAGCAGCGATTTGCTAACTTATTTTCCAAATGCCATTATATTGCTCATAAGAAATCGCTGGAACCTGATTAGGCTATTAGCACGTTTGCTCATTTTGTTATGAACCTAAAGTAAAAGTCTCACCAGAGCCATGTAACAATGTCAGTTCACCACAGAGTAGGAGATTTCTGGTCTGTACTCGCTGTATGCAGGTTAGAGGCTGGAGACACGGCCAGACAAGAAAGAACACTGGCAGCAGCTTCAGTGCAGGAGGTTAAGTCTCAGCTCCCCCATGCCCAAGCGTTATCATAGATCAGGTGACCTTGCTGTGCGTGCCGCCTCTGTGAAAGGGGGCTCAGTACTACACTGCTAACTGTCACCCCAGCAGTTCAAAAGCACCAGCTGCTCCTTGGGAGCAAGAGGAGGCAGTCGGTCTCTGTAAAGGCTTAGAGCCTTGGAACTCTATACAGGGTCACCAAGCGTTGGAAATGACGACACGGTAACTGGTCTGGTTTTGAGTTTGGTACCTTCATGAACCACATGTGAAATAAGGGTAGAGTTGTAAGGAAGATTGCTCCTTGTAATAAATTTCAAAAATACTCTCTGCCATCGAGTCAACATTGACTCACAACAGTCCTATAGGGCAGTGTAGAACAGTCCCGGTGAGATTCCAAGACTGTAACTCTTTCCTGAACTAAAAACAAAAACAAACCCTGCCTTTCTCCCTAGGAGTAACTGGTGGTTTTAAACTGGTGACTTTGTGATTCACAGCCCAACCCATCACCACTATGCCATCAGAATGCCTACCCTTGTAACAAAGCCTTGCATAATGCATATGCAGCACAAATACAGAGATAAAAATGGAAATCCTTCCCCCACTACCACCTTGAACCCCAACCCTATCCCCTGGCAAACCTAGGAAACCCAGGCGAACCTCAGTCTTATCTATCCGGAGCTGTCTACATGCCATCATGGAATTAATCCCTAACATGGAACCTAGATTTAATGGTAAGACAGTGGGCCCATAAGCACATCTGCTGTGGACAACGATTTTGTCGGAGATCATTGAGAGTTTAACCTGTTCTGGCCCAAGGGAACTCAAACTGCCTGGTAAGAGTACAAGATGCCATCAAGATTTTTTATAGACTACATAGCTCTCACCAGCTGTAACAGCCTTAAAGCCTTACACCAAGTATTATAAAAAGCAGGGATGTCTTTTAAGATGGGCAGAGAAAAGGAAGAGATAGAAAGAGCTTAGCCATAAAATCCCTAAAGAATTAAGTCTCTGCTCACGTGACCGGTAATTAAATGAACAACACATACACTATTTCCTGAAATAGCCCACCCATTAAGTGTAAAAAAAAAAAAAAAGTCATTAGCGCTTTGAGGCCTGAACTGTAAATGTAGAGCTGCTTCCAGGCAGGCGGACTTTCACTGACATCTCCTGGGCCACTAAGGTATCAGAAAACCAGTAAGGATTCCACTGCCCATTAAAAGGACACTCCGAGCAAAACTGGGGCTTAAAATGGATGCACCCATGCTCAAGGAACCCTGTTCAAGGGCTTGCCATATTTATTTTCCTGACTCAAGAGGCTATTAAAAGAGTCAGGTAGGCCTTTATTTCAACAACTAAGATTTCTGGTTTTGATGGAGGAGAGAGGGATGACTGAAAAATAAGAGTAACTCGAGCACAATTCCTCTTAAATAAATGTATGTATGCGCATGTGCATACAAACAGACTGCACTGCCTTCCCACCACGTGACCCCAGAAAGGTCCTCTGTCGAAGTCTGCTCCAGTGAGGGGACAGCATGGCACGTGCTACTGTCACTGTTAACCAAAAAGTCGACGGGAGCAATTAAGAGTGGGTGAGCAGTGGGAGCTCACGGTCACCTGGGGATGGTCTCTCTCAGACCTCCCAGGGAGCGCACCAGTGAGCACTGTGTTAGGTGAGGTTGACTACAGAAACAAATCCAGAGACGGTCATGTACGTAAGGGAGTTTTATATCAAAGAGCAACTGTACATTGAGAAAGCATCCCAGCCCAATTCAGATCAAGTCCCTAAGGTTGATATCGGCCCCTATGTGCAATACGAGTCCGTGAGTTCCTCTTCAGACTCCTGTAGTCATTTGCAATGATGCTGAATGCAGGAAGATTAAGGGCCAGTGGGTGAACAGCCTTGTGGATCCAGGGGCAATGGAAGCATCTCAGGGCTGGCACAGGTCTCCAAATAGCTTCCTCTGAGTGTGTCTTGACACAAACTGTCAACGGGAAGGTGAAACAGAGAGGAAGTTCCCAGCATCCTCATGAGAAAGTCATGCCCACAAGAAGGCATTATCAGGCTGTGATCTGATTGACAGGCTAAATTCTACCCTTTCACTTTTGTTTTTGGCATCACTGCCCCCTGGTGGTCATGGGAGCTACCCAGTCTTGCTCCTGGATTTGAGCCGCCAAGCCCGTGGGCCGCAGTCCCGCACTCCACCACTACGCCACTGGGGCTCGGCCACCCTTTCACACTTAATACCCTCAAGTTGACATGAGATTACGTAACTACCACAGATATTAAAGAAGTCAGCTGGAAGGATTGTTGAAGACCAGAAGCCACAAGTGAACTATGTGGGAACGGAGGTGTGATAGAAACTTCCACAACAGCTGCCTGGCTCTGAAGAGGGATGTGGGCTAGCTTTGGAAGTGTTGCTCGGCAGTGCCCGGCCTTCTGCAAGCAGGCTGAAGTTAAACCCTGGCTTCAGCTCCAAGAATCACCCAGAAAGTGGGATCAGGCCCTACACTGACACTTACTGAATTGATGTCTTCTTCTTTTTCATGCCAGGTCCATGTTCACTTACATGTAGTCAAAATAGCTGACAGACTTTCAAGAATTTCTGATTGTATTGCTGCATTCACTCAGATTTTGGTAGACACATATTTAGGAAATTGTATGTAAAAAGAAGGCAAGAATTAAGTGGAGGGGAAAGAACTCAAAAAAATTTCAGTGAGAGGCCCAACTAGGTTCTATCACATCAAATCCAACAAATATTTATTCAAAAATTTAAAAACAGAAGGGTTTGAGATTCAGTTGTGAGGTAAAGAAAAAAGCATCACCACTAGAGTGCTATTCAACACAAGCACAAGCTCACTCCAAGCAGACCCGGCTAACCAAGTCTCTGTGATCAGTGCGTGGCTGGAGGCAAGTTACCTCAGTAATTCACTCACTAATCTAGGGCCTGTCTAGGTGCCTTCAAAATGGGCAGGATACTTTTTGTGGATGAGGGGACACACAATTTTTAGTTCAAGTTTTACAAAACTGAAGCGAACATCTTGCCAAGTCAGTGAAGCTTTGCAACAAGCTTACAAGAATGCTGCCTCTTGTGAAACCACAGTGCTCAGTTGGAGCAAGCATTTTAAAGACGGTCAGGGAGAACCCCTAAACTGAGCAAGGGCAAGAAAGCTCATAAGGTTACAGTGCCTGTGGTGGGGATCCACGGTGACACTCTTGCTAAGACTTTTTTCCTAAAGCACACAGGATAATCAAGGAGCTTAACTGCAAGAAGTTTTAAGAAATTGGAAACCTGCAGGATGAGAAAATTAGCTAGGAGAGGTGCGCAGATTTTTTTTTTCCTTCCCTAACGATATGCCTGCACATTCTTTAAGGGTGGGTGGTAGGGAATATCCTACGAGAATTTCATTGGGAAACCTTACCACATCCACCCTATATTCCTGATCTTGTCCCTTCAGACTTCTTTTTCTTCCCCAAACTCAAAGAACACTTCAGATTTAAATTCTCTGGGGGTGCCCAAACTGCAATTCTGACATGGTATGAATCAAAGAGCACAGGACAGAGAGAAATGCAAACACCACCTAGGTGGAGGGGTATGTCAAGAAACTAGCTTCATTATTTGATGTTTTTCAATTTAATGAAGATTTCTGTTGTACTTACATAATCTGTTGTCAATTTGAGAGGATTAAGAGTGAAGGGGTGGGCTTTAACCTGTCAACCAGGCTGCGGCTTGATGACCTCATTTGGAGACAATGAGGAGCTAAATAACTCCCTAGGGACACATGGTTCAGTTTCTGAGGGACATTCTTGTTGATAAGCCACATGAAGCCAGGCTGATGGCAGCCAGAGTCTCAGAGCTGAAGAAGCCATGTGGAGACCCCAGCAGGCACTGAGATACTTATAACACCACTGGAGCCACAGAACTTCTCACCCACTAACCTGTTATCATCCTGCATTTGGCATCATTGCATGTGGTTCCTGAGTCTGAAGAGGAATTTATAAATTGGTATCAGACATATGGGCTAATGTTGAACTTACGGACCTGGATTGGACTGGGATGCTTTCTTAATGAACAACTGCTCTTTTATATAAAATTCTCTCATATACACAACAAGGATCTATGAATTTGTTTCTCTAGCCAACCCAGACTAACACAGTTTCTATTATTTTTTAGCAATATAGTTTTACTATTCCTGGTGTATAAAAATTAATAATGTACACAAACATTAAAAAACTAACAAATGTTCATTTAAAAAAGCATATCAGTTCAATTTTATTTATCATTTTTTATCGTCCAATTTTAGATCCCCAACAACAAAACACTACAGGTATGACCACTTTTGAAAGCACTCCTATTTTTTCTGAGATATCAATCATAAGTAAACACAGAAACCTAAAAGCCAGACAATCTGCTTTAGAACAAGGCCATCCTTAAGATGCCTCTGATCACACATAGTACCACATACGCAACAAATTCAATCACTGGCAGTGCTGTGCAGCCCAACATCTGGTAAAGATGAGTCTGTGGTCAGTGAATCACAAACGACTATGATAACTGAGATATCATTTGCTTTATACAGGCAACCCTGGATTACAAACAAGTTCTGTTCAAAGTCTTTCTTTCTTTCTTTCTTTTTTTTTTTTTGCATCACTGCTCTCCGGTGGTGGGAGTAGGAGACCCAGCCCCACCGCTGGAATTGAACCTCCGTCCCAGTGGGCCGCAGTCCTGTGCACAACCACTATGCCACCGGGGCTCAGCCCCAAAGTCTTTCTTAAATTGAATTTGTACATGAATGGAAAAGCTCATATATAATGAAAATTAGGTAAATGTCTTGATAGCATATCTTTCTATGCATACAAATGCTTTGAATCGCAAGATACAGTAAAAGACCTGTAACATAGTATTGCTTTGTTAATAATAACATTTTGATGGGCAGAGCAAAGCAGCACCTTTTATTAGAAACTATTGCTAATTATTTTTATTTTTTAATAACGGACTTTATAGTGGTTCATTTGTAACTAAGTGAGATGTTCAGACCCCAGTGGGGGCTGCCAGATATCATTTGTCTTATCTTCTCTTCCACCCAAAGGACAAAGCAAAAGTTATACTCATTTTATGCATGATGCCTTTCTTTTAGGGGCCATTACAACTGCAAAGCCACAGAGTTATTTAGTATGTATTTTTAAAATTCAGATTTGAGTCCTAAGTCAATAATAACACAAATAAAATATAAGGAGATACATAAACTGAACAGGTGTAGGATAACCTGTAGAAGAACAACCTCATGCATACGCAGGACAAGCTTGGCAGAGTTATTTCTACATACATACCATATATACTCGAGTATAAGCCGGCCCAAATATCAGTCGAGAAACCTAATTTTACCACAAAAACTGAATTAAAATGTGTTGAAAAAACTCGGTTTATAGATGAGTATAGATGGTACTCGTATGCACATGTCCCACTAATATATATGCCCATGTACGTAACAGAATACATAGAGGGCATAGTGAGGGAATCATCAAGTATAACCAAATAGTTTTCATGCCTTGAGTTACTGGGTTTGAGGATTAAGGACTTTAGTCTCAGGGAGCATCTAAATCAATTGGTATAACCAAAGACAAAGCTCTATATCCAAATTTGGTGAATATCAACTGGGGATCTTAAAGGCTCAGGCCTAGCCGTCTAAAATACAAGTATTGGTCTCTTCCCACCTAGAACAAAGAACACTGAAGAAAAACAACTCAAGGAAACAAAGGACTAGTAGACCTAATGAACCCCCAGTCTCAACAAACCTGAGACCTGAAAAATTAGATGGTGCCCACCTACCACGACCAAGAGTTCTGACCAGAAATGTAATAAGAGGTTACGGGCAAAATGAGAAAATATTGTAGAATATAATTCAAATTCATAATAAAGCCCAGGCTTACTGGTCTGAGGGAGTCTGGTAGAACCCCAAGACTAGGAACTTTCAAACTCAGAAATGTTTCTACTCCTAGAAACTATCTTTAAGCCAAATAATAAGATGCTCTATAAAGTGAATACCACCACCCATGAGAATCCAACGGCACCAAGGCTAAAGGGACAAAAGTCAAATTCCAAAGGGAGCAGGGACATGAATATTGGGAGAATGGAAGTGGGACACCCAGGATGAAAGAGGGGAGAATGCTGACGCATTGGAGAAATGCAACCAGTGTCACAAACACCCCGTGTAACTACTGCTGAATAGAAACTATGCGTTACACATTTTCACTTACACCAAAATAAAATGTCAGGAATAAAAATGCAAAGGTTTTTATGTTTACTGTTAATATTTCTATAATATTTATGCAATTTTTAAAATTTTAGGATCAGATTATGACAAAGACTGCATTTGGCATGAAACAGTCTATAGAACAAAGTAGCATAAATTATCCAATGAAATTTGATTATCTCAGAGTTCTTCTCTAAAGTGAGGCCTGGAGAAGGCAAAATATTGAACAGGATAGTTATCGCTACCCAAGAGGGCCACAAGATTTTCATACTTATAGAATCACTAAGTCTTATGATTTTACCCATCCAACATGACTGAAAAGCACTTAAAAATCTACCTAGTACCTTTGACCCAATTACACAGAAGGTCTTTTGCTAAGTTACAAAGGGCTTGGCATCAAGTCAGTCTCAGTGTCTGTCTGTCTGTCTGTCTATTCTCTCTCTCTCTCTCTCTCTCTCTCTCTCTCTCTCTCTCTCTTCTGTCGTTGAGAGGGCCAGACTCTGCCCTCTCTGCACACATCGCGAAAGGGAACCAAAGAACACACAAGTTTAGGGCATGAGGAGCAATGCTAGTATTAGAACCCCAGTTGCTCTGCTTTGCAGTCAATCTTTCAACTACCGCTATATAGTACTTATTTCTCGGTTAATATTTAATTACAAATTAATATGTTAACACTAGTTGGTTGAATGCAAAGGTTCCAGGACACCTCCACTGATGGAGTGAAATTTGTCATCTGCTTTACATGGTATGAATTTGTAAACAAATAAAGCATTAAAAAAAACCTTAATGCCAAAATATAAGAGAAGAGAAATAGAACCATGACAAAACGACAAAGCAAAATGTTTGATCAGTTTGCAATTGGTGCTCAGCTTTCTTCAAAATCTGATGCCATATAGTCTCAGGATCAGTAGTTTTATTTGTAGGTCTATGATGCATAGAGGACCTTAAAGATGTTAATATCTGTAATATTCTCACAGAGAATAATTTTCATCAAATTTCTCAGCAGATTTTAGTAAAGAAAGACATTAACTTTCTGATAAAGAATAACTTATTTTATCTTTTATTGTTGCAGAGAGCAGACGTTTGTAGAGTGTTCATAAGACTATGACTATCTAGTGGGTGTATCAGAGTAAGAAGAGAGATGGGGGGGGGTGTGCTAAGATTGATATGGTGGTGATTGCACAATTCTCCTTGATAGGACTGTGTGATTAAACTATTGAATTGTATGATATGTAAACTATGTGTCAATAAAACGGCTGCAGGAAGATAGGCGGGATAAACAATCATGGGACCTGTGGTTGGGGGAGGGGGGATGTGGGGAAAGGAAGTGGTTGCTAATAAACTCAGGAACAAGGGAACAATAAGTGATCTAAAATCTATGGCAAGGAGGCGTCGGCAGCCTGACGGAGCTTAAACAAAGGTAATGTGACAGAGAAGAATTATTAAAACCCAAATGAAGGCCGAACATGCTAGTGGGACAAGAGGAAAGTTAAAGGAAATAGAGGAAAGAACTAGGAGGCAAAGGTCACTTTTAGAGGTATAAATACAGGCATGTACATAAGTAAATATATTTAGTGTTTGTATAATGATAGGGAAATAGATTTATGCAAAAATTTCATATGTTAAATATTAAGGTAGCAGACGGACACTGAGTCTCCACTCAAGTACTCCCACAAAGCAAGAATAATCCGGCCTTCTGTGATGCTCACCTTCTCTACACCCTTGCTGAAGACAAAATGGATGCATAGCAAATGTGGTGAAGAAAACTGATGGTGATCGGCTATCAAAAGATATAGCCGGGAAAAAAAAAAAAAGATATAGCATCTAGGGGTCTTAAAGGCTTGGAGATAAACAAGCAGCTTTCTAGCTGAGAAGCAACAAAGTCCATATGGAAGAAGCACATCAGCCTGTGTGATCATGAGGTGTCAGTGGGATCAGGTATCAGGCATCTGAGACCCAGAACAAAAAAAAAATCATATGGATGTCAAAGAAGGGGAGTGTGGAGTGGAGACCCACAGCCCATCTGCAGGCAACTGGACATCCCCTTACAGGTTTCCAAGAAAGGGACAAGGCAGTCAGGGTGCAGTAGAGCAATGATGAAACATACAACTTTCCTCTAGCTCTTTAAAGCTCCCCAAATATCCTGATCCCAATTCTACCTTACAAATCTGACTAGACCAGAGGATGTACACTGGTACAGATAGGAACTGGAAACAGGGAATCCAGGACAGACGATCCCTTCAGGACCAGTGGTGAGAGTGGTGATACCGGGAGGGTAGGAAGGATCGAGTAGAAGGGGGGTAACCGATTAAAAAGATCTACATATAACTTCCTCCCTGGGGTACGGACAACAGGGAAGTAGGTGAAGGGAAACAGTGGACAGTACAAGATATGACAAAATAATAATTTATAAATTATCAAGGGTTCGTGAAGGAGAGGGTAGAGGGAGGGGGAAAATGAGGAGCTTGTACCATGGGCTCAAGTAGAAGAAAACATTTTGAGAATGATGATGGCAACAAATGTACAAATGTGTTTGACACAATGGATGGGTGGATTGTGTTAAGAGCTGTGAGGGCTCTCAATAAAATGATTTTAAAATAAATAAATAAAACTTTTTAAAAGAAAAAAAACCGTTGGGGGGGGGGGGTTGGTTAAGAAGAGAAATCAGACGTAGACGACAGGGCTCCACATTAAGACTTCTGCTCTAAGACAGAATGGAAGCTTACATGTGAGGGTGCACTAAGCGTCTCACATCTGGAGGCTCTCACATATGAACTAGTTGGGAGAAAGTCCTTAGGCAGTAGTTGGATGGTTGGACTACAGTTAACTGTTACAGAATCACTCCCCTGATTCATGCTGACTCCTGCCCAATGGGATGGGGTTCTCACTGGCTGATTTTCCAAGGCAGGTCATCAGGCCTTTGTCCTTACTGTTTTAGTTTGGAAATTCTGAATTCTGTTCAGCATCAAAGTAACATGACGGCTGCACTAAGGCCCACTGGGAATCAAAGCCTAGGTCTGCTGCATTAAGAGTGAGAACTTTACCACTAAGCCACCAGCGGCCTCAAGAGAAGGATCGTATCAACCTCTTTGAAAGTCCCTTCCAAGCAAGAGTTTCTATTATTCTATTTTTTACAACAACAAAGGAAACATATAATTTACTTTGCCAAAACAGCTATCACTTAAGAATGCTATAAACAAAGGAAAGCTGCAATCCAGTATTAAGCAGTTCATTCATATTTGAAAAGCATGAGTGTTTTGGAGGGCACTGTCTTTAAGCATACTAAGACTAGAGATTAATTAGCTTCCCCTCAATAGCTTTTAGTGGAACAAACGACCAAGTGGATAATAAAAATGTGCAATATCATAAACTGGGAAGTCATTGGTGCCTACTTAATAATGTATAAAGCTTATATACAATAAATGATGCACAATGTCAATGTAGTAATGAAAATTAATTAAGGTTCCAATTGCTCCTGGTGGAGCAATGGCTAAGTACTCAGCTCTCAACCAAAAGGTCAACGGTTTGAACCTACCAGATGCTCTGTAGAAGAAAGATGAACCCATATATGCTTTAGCACAGATTACAGCCTTGGAAATCCAATGCACGTTCTACTCTGTCCTGGAAGATTGCTGGGAGTCAGAATTCAAATCCGAGGCAACGGGTTTAATTGCTAGTTCTTTCAGGAGTAAAGGTAAGATCAAATCCACAATCATGGAAAAGGAAAACTGTCCTCAGTTGTTCACCCCAGAATCTCTGTCCATGAAAGGCTTTCCACATTTGGGCCATGCAGAACAGGGGGAAGGATTCAGAGTTAAGAACTAACACAAGACAGGGATGTGATCCAGGTTCCGTAAGCAAGAAGCCTGGTTAGTCTACCTCTCAGATCAGTCTCACGGCCGTACATAAACAGTCCCCTCCCTTTATTGGAAGAAGTAAAGCAAATGAAGAGTTTGCCACCTCAATGACCATGTTTAAGGAAAATATTCTGATGGGCAACATCATGAGGATTACATCCATTTGTCAAAAACAATTTTTTTTAACCTCACTACCATCAAGTCATAGTGATCCTACCAGACAGGGTAGAACTGCCTGGGGGTTTCCAAGAATAAACTGTTCGTGAGCGTGGAAAGCCCTGTCTTTCTCCTGCAAAAGGCTGGTGGTCTGGAATTGCTAACCTTGCAGGTCGCAGCCCACCACGTGACCACAACGTCACCAGGGCTCCCTGTCAGCAGGTACTAAGTCCTGTGCCAAAACAATGAGTCCCTGCCACTTCCTTGCTGCCTTTATTTTTCTTAGGGGGAGAGTATTTTTTTCAAAAAAAATAAATAAAATAGCAACAGCCACTTGAAAATGTATCTAGTCTCCAACTGCAATTTTGTTTTCTTTAAGAAATGTCTTGGGGGGGGGTAGTCTTACTGATTTATTATTTTTAAAACATACCTCCCTTGTCCCTTTTAAATGTTTACTTGTGCTGAATGCACACATCTCCAGATCCTTGTTTTGCAACTCTTTCTGAAATGAAAAATCTTGTTGCCTTCAACTTTACGTCCGTCCTATTTGATGTCCTCCTGCCTCTACAAAGGCCTCAAACTCTCCTCTTCCATATTCTCATTCATAAATCACACTTATCTTCCCTCTCTTTCACGTTGCTTCTCTCACTCTCCCAGGAGTCAGTCTCTATAAAACAATTATGACGATCAGTAGGTGTCACCACAGGAAAAAAGAGAGAGCTGTATGCCATTTTTGATCAGGTTGTATATTGAAAAGAACTACACTCAATGCAGGAAAGAGTAAGTTACAAGTTAAAAAGATGAAAAGGGGTGCTGAGCCCCAGTGGCGTAGTGGTTGTGCGCAGGACAGCGGCCCACTGGGATGGAGGTTCAATTCCAGCAGTGGCTTCACAGGAGCAAAGGTTGGGCCTCCTATTCCCACCACCAGAAGGCAGTGATGCCCCCCACACACACAAAAAAAAAGATGAAAAGGTACCGTGGCAAAAATCTAATTTTTCTGAAGTCCCAGAATCCTTTAATTATTTATTTTACTACTTATTGAACTGAAAAAGACAGCACACGTGCCAGTAAGGTTGAAAGACTGAAGGAAAGACTTGTCAGTAGGGAGACCAGAGTCATCTCCTCTAGCATGCGAGAGACAGGAGTTGGCTTCATGTTGAAGACTTAAAAAAAAAAGATTGGATCAGTGTATCTTAACATAAGAAAACTTAAGAATTCACTTGAACCATTTATATATATATATATATATATATATTTTTTTTTAATTTAAAAGGTACACAAATGGGCTGAGCCCCGGTGGCGTAGTGGTTGTGCACGGGACTGCGGCCCACTGGGACGGAGGTTCAATTCCAGCAGTGGGGCTGGGCCTCCTCCTCCCACCACTGGAGAGCAGTGATGCCCCCTCCCCCCCCAAAAAAAATAAAATAAAATAAAAGATACACAAATCTGAAATCATTGTGGAATCATAGTAATTTCAAGTTAAAAAAAAAAGTCATAAAGTCCATCTGTCCCAGGATTTGGAATAGGCAGGGCTCTTCTCCAATACCCACGATTTCCCATCTGGCCAATTCCCTCCCTCTTTAAAGTCTTTGTTCAAATATCCTTGACACTCACTAATACTAACCTCAGTTTCCAAAGAGTACAAGTCTTACGGTTTTCAGTGGTCAACAGCAACATCATGTCCTGGGGACTGTCCGCATGGCTAATGCACAGGCCCCACCGCAGACCTCTGAGGAGGGCAGCCACCAGTACTTTCAAAAGCCCTGCAGGAGACGCTGGGACCCGCTTAAGTACAGAGCAACTGTTCAAATTCCACCCACCCCAACTGTCCAGGAGAATAGGGATTTTTCAGTGTTGGGGGAAATAGAAAACATGAACATATCAAAACATCCACAGAGAAACGGAGTAGAAGATAATGGAATTTTCCCACAAACATTTGTAAAGCTTCATTAGAGAAGTTGATTGGAACTCTAGTCTTGAACTGGAAATATAAAAATCAGAGTGATGGTATGGTGCGTTTTATTTTTAAAATACGCACAAAGCCAATTCCTAGTTGTGCCCCCTGCACAGAGCTACAGCCACTCGCCACCGAACAGAATGGAGCCTACAGTCCTGAAATACATACTCTGCACTAACAGGCACAGAGCTTCTAGGAGAACTGGCTGCCTCCAGAGCTAGTGCAGGGAAATAGGTTAGCGGGGCCTAGAAATCTCCTCCCACAGAGAGGGAAGAAACTCACAAAAACGACTTAGGGGCCATGCTTTAAGAGCCTCTCCTGGCCAAAGATGGAAAAATGTGAAAATCGATACGGTTAACATCTACAAAGGACTGAAGAATAATAAGCATATTTAAATCTCCATATTCACAGGGTTAGGGGCGGGAGCTAATTGATCACCATTAATGATAGTAGTGAACCAACTAATTTTGAAAACAATTAGAAAAAGAACCAAACACTTGACCTATCTTTCCTATCTAAACTATATCACTCTCGGGCTCACTTCGACAGCACATATATATTAAACTATATCACTCTCACTTGGTGAACTAAAGAATACACACACACACACACACACACACACACATCTATGAAGGGATTCAAAAGTTTGTGAGAAAATGGCATGAGAAAACAATAGACTCATTTATCATTTGTCTTAAAATTAGGTGACGTGTGCATTGCCACGGCTTTAGAAACCGTGCCACTGGTATTTCAGATGTTAGCAGGGTCACCCATGAGAAGGATAGGTTTCTGGAAAGCTTCCAAACCAAGACAGACTGGGAAGAACCTGGCGATCGACTTCAAAAACAACAGGCCCGTGAAAACCTTAGGGACAACAGCAGGACACTGATCCAGTGCTGGAAGACGAACCCTTCAGGCCGGAAGGCAACGCAGAGTCTCACTAAGTAAGAACTGCCTTCTCAAAGCAGAGTCGGCCTTAATAACAGGGATGAAGCAAAGCTCGGGGGTCTCTCGTCTGCTAATATGGCAGACTAAAATAAGTATCAACTGTAACATCCATTAGTAATTGGGACTGAGAATATATAAAGCATGACTCAATGAAAATAGTTATCAAAAATGAAATGGAACACTTGGAAAATCAATATCCTAGGCTTTAGTTGAGTTGAAATGTATTGAAATTGGCCTTTCTGAATTAAGTTAATTTTATGGCCTATTGTGCTCCGCATGGCAAATTGAGGTGTGTCACATTCATTGTCAGAAAGAACATTTCAAGATCTACAACACGGTCCAGTTTAGGATATTTACATGCCTACAAGGAACCAGGAAGTACAATTATTCAAACACATACGTCAACCAGTAATGCCTATGATGAAGAATTGAAAGATGTTTACCAACTTCTGTATTCTAAAGTTAGTCAAACATTCAAAGTTACTGGTGAATGTCCAAAATCCATTTGCAGAGTTCCCACATGGATGAAGCCTGCAGATGAATCCACTGAGACCACAGTTCGGGAATGAGAACTGCCTTGCTATCAGAGAGCACTGTAAAGTCAATTATGGATAGTGGTAGTTAGTTAAAGTATACTACCTTATCATTTGATCTCCCTCTTGAACCATTTTAAAGTTGTTACAGTCAATATTTTTTGCTTTCTTTCTGATTGAGGCTTTTCTCTATTTTGTCATTGCTGTTGGTTTTTTTGTTTGTCTGTTGTTTTGTATGAGTTTCTGTATACAAAATCCTGGATACGTAAATCCATAGACAATAGCTGGGTTGATAATTAAGAAGGGGCATGGCAAGAGAGGTTTAGGCGGAATTGTATGTATGACAGGTGAATTATATGCCAATAAAACTATTAAAAGAAAAAATGAAATGTTACTGGTGATTGGAATAATTAAGTTAGAAACAAATAAAGATCGATACTGGAAAAAAGAGTCTCCTGAAAGAACCAAATCAAATCAAAGAATTTTGTAAAACCAATGACTTAACTTGTTGCAAATACCGTTTTTCAAAGGAACTGGTGACTTTACACATGGACCTCACTAGATGAAATGCACAGAAATCAAATAGACTACGGAAAGAAGCACAATATCACCAGTCGGAATGAAGCCAGGGGAATGGTTTCCAGAACAAACAATCAAGTGTTCATATTCAAGTTCTGGATGAAGCTGAAGAAAAATGAGAACAAGTTCACAAAAGCTAAAAGGTGATCTTGAGTCCATCCATTCTAAACTTAGGGAACAACGCAAGAACAGAATTGACATACTAACCATGAATCATGCTATGGAATGACATCAACAAAACCAAAAGATGGGGAGGGGTGGGGAGATCGGGGGCGAGAAGGTCATTAAAAAAACAGGAAGGAAAGAAAAAAACCAAAATGGATGTCAGAAGAGATTATGAAACCTGCTCTTGAATTTAGAATAGCTAAGTGAAAGGAAAAAACAATGACATTAGAGACCTGAAGAGCAGATTAAGAAAGGGTGGTTCCAGCAGACAAAGTAAAGCATAAGAGACCTGGAATTAGAACACCAAAAAGGAAGAACATACTCAGCCTTTCTCAAACTGAAAAAAAAAAAAAAAAAACTAAAGAAAAAAATCAAGTTTCAAGTTGCAATACTATGGGCAAAATATTGCATGATTCAGAAAGCGTCAAGAGATAAAAGTAAAAGACTTGGTCAATAGTCATCCATTTGAGGAAGTTAAAGTAATACATGATCAAAATCTAGTGGTACTGAAGGAAAAGGCCCATGATCCATTGAAAGCACTGGTGAAAATCAAGGCTCCAGAATTCTATATGAAAGGTTTCAACAAAGAGATGCCACAGTGACTGGGAAGCACTCACTCCCTATGCCACGCAATTTGGGAAACAGCTAACTGGCCAACCAACTGGTAGAAATCTACAATGTGCCCATTCCAAAGAAAGGAGATCCGTGGAGTGCAGAAGTTATTGAACAGTATCATCACATGCAACTAAATTTGTTCTAATGGTAATTCAAAATCAGCTGCATGAGTACACGATCAGGGAACTGCTTGAAATTCAAGCTGATTCAGAAGAGGATATGTGTAACCAAAGTAATTTTACTTTAGCTTGGTGTAATTAGAAAAATCACCCTAGGCTGAGCCCTGGTGGCGTAGTGGTTGAGCGCGGGACTGCGGCCCACTGGGATGGAGGTTCAATTCCGGCTCCCAGGAGCAAAGGCTGGGCCTCCTACTGCCACCACCTGAGGGCAGTGATGCCTTAAAAAAAAAAAAATCACCCTTACAAAATGCAGTTTGCCTAAAGTACGTAATGCAGTCTCTATGGAATTTTTGTAGCTCACTACTTTGTTCAAAAGTAGACAGGCTGGATGTAGATGTCACCTAGAAGGGGCAGATGGTCTTCTCTAACGTGATTAAAAGCGGGGTCCTGCTATCTAGTCAGCCAACAAAGATATTCTAAGACTGGTCTAAAATTTAACAAAACTTTTTGCTTTGTTCTGCTTGCTCAGAGTCAACAGGTGTTTTCCATGGCTACCTTGAAGCTTAAGTGAAAGTAAAACATCCATATGTAACTCTCCAAAATGTACATTCTAAAGTAAAAGATAAATATTCTCTATGTATTCTTATCTCAAGGCAGGACACCACAAAGACACCCTATATTGCTATCAGTCTCCACACTGGTGCTCTCCTTATAAAAATGATTATTTCTTCCTCTAATTTGGAATAAATTGGTTTTAGTGTCACTTCAGATGACAGAGGAAAAAAGAGATATCATTGCTGTAGTCAGGCAGATCATAACTGAAAGCAGAGAATACGGGAAATATGTTTATTAACTATACAAAAGCACTAGACTCTGTGTATCATAACTATGGAATACATTGCAAAGAACTGGAATTCACAAACACTTAACTGTGTTCATTCAGAACCTATATGTAGACTGAGAGGCTGTCACTGGAGCCAAACCAAGGACTATTGTGTAGTTTAAAATCAGGAAAGATGTGTACTAGAGTTCAACCTTTAACCATACTTATTAAATCTGTATACTAAACAAGCTCAAAGGCTGCAGAATATGGAAAACACTTCAGGATTGGGGGAAGACCCATTATCAAACTGAGAAAGGTGGAAGACACAGCTTTGCTTGTTGAAAGCAGAGAACATGAAGCACTCACTGATGGAGTTCAAAGGCTGCAGCTTTCAATATGGATTACATCTCAACCCAAGGGCAACTAGCCCAGTCAGCAGCATCGTGATAAACAGAGAAAAGACTGAAGCGGTCTTGCTCTGACAAAAATGTGTATTTAAAGAAAGTAATTTTTGTCATCAAAGGTTCTCATGGTTGGCAGCATTAAATTATGAGGGAGTTTTCCCTTAGAGAAATGCGTACTCGCTCATTTAGTTCAATCAGCAAATATTTACGAAACAAGTAACAGGCACCAAACACTATCCTAGTGCCCAGGGCACAACCGTGAACAGTACAGATCAAGTTCCTGCAACTATGTATCTTACATTCCAGTGTGCGGGCCACTTGGGTTGAAGTGGAGACAAGAAACAAAGAAAACGCCAGGGAGACTACACTAAGTAGAGTCAGTGGGATCCCAAGCAGGAAGTTAGGACGTGGGAGGTAGCCAAAGAAGGAAGCCGGGGAAGGCCTTGCGATAAAGTGGCATCTGAAGACACTAGATAAGAGGGGAGGGAGCCCACTGCGGGGAAATCAGGAGATGCTCACAAAGTGAAGACAGAGTCGTGGCTGCCAGTGGATAGGGTATGTCATGCAGGATCTTGTGTCCCATTGAAGGCCCTGTGGATGTTATTCTTTTTTTTTTTTTTGGGGGGGGGGCGGGGGGCATCACTGCCCTCTGGTGGTCGTGGGAGCTACCTAGCCTTGCTGCTGCTGGATTTGAACCACTAAGGCAGTGGGCCACAGTCCTGCACTCAACCACTATGCCACCGGGGCTCAGCACGGATGTTATTCTGAGAGGGGGTGAGCCAGTGTAGATCTCGCACACTCACCTCTGTGTAGGACATGTTTCTGAGGGGCTGTGGGGGGAGTATGGAGCCTAGCTGGATCCCCAGTGCAGATGGTTTGGATTTAGGGGAGTAGCAGTGGAAGTGGTTTGCTTCTGTAGGGCTGGTTTCTAGATAAATTTCAAAGGGAATAAAATGATATTTACTGATGAAAGAACATCAGGGGTGTGTGTGTGGGGGGGGGGGTAGAAAGGAGTCAAGTCCAGGGTCATGGATTTTTAAATTGGGAACCAATATTCTCAAACACCAAAATACTGTGTACACATATTTAAACTGTAGACTTAAAAGAGTTATAAAAGAAGTATCAGATCAGGCTAAAAAACCAAAAACACGGGCTGAGCCCCGGTGGCGTACTGGTTGTGCGCGGGACTGCGGCCCACTGGGACGGAGGTTCAATTCCAGCAGTGGGGCTGGGCCTCCTACTCCCACCACCGGAGAGCAGTGATGCCCCCCCCCTCAAAAAAAAAACAAAAAACCACAGGGCCGTGATGCCGTACACAAAACAAACAAAACAAAAAATCATTAAAAAAAAAACAAAAACAAAAAACCCCAGTGCCATCAAGTAAATTCTGGCTCATAGCTACCCTTAGGAAATGAGCACAACTGTTCCTTAAGGTTTCCAAAACCACCACACATCTAGAGGAGCAGACAGCCTCATCTCTGTTGGTGGGTTTGAAGCGACAACTTGTGGTTAACAGACAACACTTACTTAACCCACTGCATTACCAAGGTTCCCTGTTGACTCAGACTAGAACACAGACAGAAATAAGAGCAAGTCTTAAGGGGAAAAAGCCTCAGAGGATTCTGAGGGAAATAAAACTATTGAAGAGGCTAAAGCAGAAAAAGCAGGCTTTAAGCTAGGGGGACTTTAAGATCTGGCCTTGGGGTTTACACATCAACCTACTAAGCACATGGTCAGCGATTCAAAAGAAGCAGCAGTTCTAACAACAGGAGGAAGCTGAGGCTTCTTACTCCCAGAGTTAGTCTCAGAAAGCCCTGGGGCAGTCCTGCTCAGTCCTCTGGAGTTGCTCTGAGTTTAGAGTTTGGGAAGGGTCCATCTGTGGGTCTGAAATCCCTGTGCTGACGTAGATCAAAACAGTCTACTCTCTGGACAGCAGCACCCTTACCACTTTATTCAGCGGTTCTCAACCTACGGGTCAGGACCCCTCTGGGGATCAAAGGACCCTTTCACAGGGGTGGCCTGATTCATAACAGTAGCAAAACTACAGTTATGAAGTAGCAGCGAGAATAATTTTATGGGTGGGAGTCACCACAACACCAGGAACTGTATTAAAGGGTCGCGGCATTATGAAGGGTGAGAACCACTGACTTAATTCGTGTGAACGCAATCTGACAGCTAGCAAGAAAATCCATTTTTGTGCAAAAATTCTTAAGTTGGTCACGTGCATATCGACGAAATGATTACCAACTTCACCATAAAACCAAACAACAGTTTAGTTTCACTATTAAAATCTCATCCTGAGTAAGAGCCCTGTTGGCGAAGTGGTTACTTGTTGAGCTGCTGACTTCAAGAGCAGCAGTTTGAAACCAGCAGCTGTTCTGGGGAAAGACCGTGTGTTAGGGCTCTATGTGTAAACCCACTATGAATCAGGATTAACTCAGTGGCAGTGAGTTTGGTTTTTTCTTCCATTTTTTGATTGCTTTGAGAGATTCATCAGAACTTTAAAAACAAGAAAACCTAAAACTTCATTTGCACAAATCAAAATTTTCTAGATGCTCTTGAGACACATTTTGTAAATTACCATGTTCAAGTTGAAAAAGAAGCTTTTCATTTCTGACTTACCAGTTTAAACTCACCCAAGAATTGGGCTACTACATGTAACACTGGTTACCACACTGTGCATTTGAGCACCCCACAGAGGTGACAACTATTTGACATTTCTGAGAGACACGGCATGTGGGCTGTTTCAGGCAGTCCCGTTTTCAGAATCACAAATGTCATGATCATCGTAAAACTACGTTTGGGTGCTTGCTACAACATAATCCAAGCACTTTCTGTTGCTGTTGGTTTTCACGGAGGACAACAGTGGCATCCACTCTGACCCCACAGATACTACTCCAGGAGATCAGTACTTAAAACAGTCACCACAGATGGAGATGCCAATCCTTTTCAGAGAGGTACCAAGTTGTTGGCACATAAACACTTCACAGGTCCCGTGTCCTTAGCCACTTACACCCCATCGGCTGGGACAAGGTGTGGTAGTGTGCTTCCACCAAGATCACCGCTTGGACACTTGTCCGGAGCAGTTCTGTTCTGTCCTATACCTTCACCATGTGTCGGCAACGGCTCTACAGCAACCGGGAACTCCCGAAAAATGAAACTGAAGGTGATCCTTGATTTAAATCTGGCTTACCCGTTGATGTCGGAGCTAAGTCCAGTCTGAGATAAGCCAAGTACTACCTCATCCTCATTTTTTTCATTATTATTGCCTTTTGTTATCAGTATCATCTGTATTTGTCTTTGGGGATTGGAAACATTGCATATAAACTCAAAGACATGTTTTAGCATAGTATAGTACACCTCACTAACAATAAGATGTATTAAAAAAACAACAAAATATTCCTAAGAGTGGTTCATCAGTCTGGGACTACTAATTCTTTTGGGCCTAAAACCAAAAAACCCTCACTACCATTGAGTCAATCTCTACTCACAGTGGCCCTTATAGGACAGGGTAGAACTGCCCCTGTGAGTTTCCAAGACTGTAATTTCACAATACAAAGTCTTCCTTTTCTTCTGACATTTCAGCGTAAGAGACCATGACAAGAATAGTGGACACTGAAGATACAGTAAACAGAGTTTAGAAATTTTCATTAGCAGCTAAGTTTTCTTTTTTCTCCCAACAGTTTGATTGGCATATAATTCACATATATAAAAATCAATAATCCAAACATATCAAGAAGAGGTGTAGTCATCGTCACAATCAGTTTAGAAGCATTTTCTTCATTCTTAAGGAGCTGAGTTTCATGTGTTGAATCACCAGCAGTTTTCAATAGTTACAGACACTCTTCCCTGTGTTGTACCCTCTTACCCTTGTACTAGCCTTAGGCAATTGACACTGGTTACATAATGCTATGGTCATACACAAGGGGCCACTAGGTTGGTGGTTCAAATCCACCAAGCACTGGAAACTGACTCCCACCAAGATTTTACCTCCTGGGGCACCCCATACTGTATAGGGTCATTATGAGTCCAAATCAACTCGATGACAGTGGAGTTTGTTTGCTTTTTATGCTCACGTGTAAGGGGGTGGGGGAGACTGTTTGCTCTCATAAAGATGCAGTCTCACAAACCCTATCAAGTGGTCCGATCTGTTCTACGGGAACGCTATGCGTTGGAATTAACTGGACGGCAGTGAGTTTTCTGATACTGACACTGAGAAGGTGATTAAATCACAAGTACTCATATTTGCAGACTTGACTAAAAATCGAAATGGGAGTAATTTAAAGCTCTAACATTCAAGAAACAAAAGCAACTCCAATCAGGCACACAGGATTATAAACTCACTCATTTCAGTTATGCCCTGCAATATCAGACCTGGAAAACAAACAGAGATTCTAGCAAACAAAAGCAGTGAAAGAAGGCGGGACTGGTAAAAAGAGATCACGTGGCTCAAGAGCACTGGTTATTTTCAGATACTATACAAATCCACAACCGTACAAGGAGAGCATTTTCAACTTTTCTTTTTTTTTTAATTTTCAACTTCTATGCAGGTGGCCTGGGCTCAATTCCTGACCAGCGTACTCTGTGAGCAGCCACCACAGTGTACCAGTGGAGAGACATTGCTTGTTAAGATGCCTACACAGAGTAGAGATGGAGCTTTGAGGCTAAGACTAGAAAGAAAGGTTTGGTTATTTACTCTCAAAAACCACCCTATGAAACTTCTATGGATCACCAGGGTGACTCTGGGGGTGGTTAGGACAGGGCAACGTTTCTGTCCTGTTGTGCCTGAGATGGCCATGATCAGGGTCAATTCAACAGCAGTGAACAACAATATACACCGGGATATGAGGCCAAACAGCCAAGAAAAGACACAAATAAATGAAATGGCATTCACTGTGTCTACTGAATGAGACAGCTGCAAAAGGAACACTTCTTTCCTAATACATCCTTCGACCCAAGTATTTATGTTAAGGCAGAGAACTGACAGCTAAAATTTACAGTGAGATCAAATGGATGGTCTGGATTTGTTTCAGTTTCACTGGCATTGTTCATGATTAATAAATTATACTATCAGTATTCAAACAGCTGTAATGAGGCAATTTGTCACCCAACCTCACAGTAGTAGAAGAATCTCAGGCTGTTAAGCTGAAATCTCTGTGCGCTTCAGATAAACTCTTCAGTATGTACAAACTTTAAACTCTTTTAGATTTGTGCAAATCGCTACTGAGGTAACAAGTCTACCTAAAATGGAGATATCTAGGCAGCCTGGAGGTTAAGAAATTTCAGATGATGGACAAACATCCATTAAAAAGTCTAAGTAGCTCCACAATAAGATAAAAATAATTCAGTAAAACTTTCAAGTACTAATCTATTGGACTTTCTCTGGGAATTCCCCAATCTTTTCTGGCTCACACAAGTAGTTCCTAACTTACCTAAACTATCGATGTCAGTTCCTGTTGAGTTGGCCCCGTGTGTGTGTGTGTGTGTGTGTGTGTGTGTGTGAGAGAGAGAGAGAGAGAGAGAGAGAGAGAGAGAAAAGAATTGTGTTCCATGGGGTTTTCCATGGCTGCGTTTTGGGGATTTCTGAATGAACTCACACATCGAACCTTAAGCTGCCAAGAAGTAACTGTGTGCACCAGCCAAGCAATACGAATGAAAGCTAATGAAAAGTGAGGTATTCGACTTATATCAGAACTGACTTGGGACAGAACCCTAAAAACAGAATTCCATCATAACTGAGGACTACGTGTATTTCTCAGGAAGGTCTACCACAGGCTTCTCTTTCACTAAAGCAAAATGTTCTAAATTCTATTAAAGAAACCTGAAAGCAAATAGGAAGTCTATTTTCACTTTAAAAATGAACGAAAGACAGACATAAGAGTGCTGTGGCCACCTAAATATTCAATATTTAAGGCAACATTTCAAAGATGGCTGAAATACAGAGCCCTGATATACTACCTTGAAAAACTAAGTGTATAAAATAAAAAGCATACAGAGTCAACTCATCTCCGTATGGATTTCTTTTCTTTTTTAGGGATGAAAAGCAAATATATAGGCTTTATTGAAGATAGTAAAGGACTTTTGGGAAGGGAAGGGACAGCAGAGAGAGAGAGAGACAGGAGCATCTTGAGCTCCTGGGTGGTTCCAAAGCCTGAGAGGTCAGGGAAGCCGCCTCGGTATGGATCGCTTAAGCAATTTTCCTAATACCTTTGTCTAGATGGGTTCCATTAGCTTCTCCCTCCGAAACATTGAGCTGGACGTGGGAAACAAGACACAGAGAAGTCGAAGTGAAAACTGGACAACAGCACTGGCCAAACCTTCAACTCCAGACCAACCAAAAGGTAATTTCCGGTAAGGACTGAAGATAGCCTTTCTGACCAATCAAAAAGGATCTCCACTTTTAAAGGACCATCTTAGATTTCAAATTTACTTTCTCTGAGCACTGACTAAAGTCACTTTCTTTTCTGAACTCTTAGAGAATGAAAGGTTGCAATATCATCAGTACAGACAACTTGCTCATTCTGCTTGAAAAACAAGGAGGAAAACCTTCACCATTACATGGTGTTCTAGTAAGCCTGTAAGGAAAGGTAACCGCTGTCCCTTAGTTGTCAGTCAGAGGAGTGTGTGCGCTCTCGAAACACAGTATTTTACACTGCGTACCAGAGTAACAGATTCTACCCATTCATCATGACTGGATCCCACACAACCATCAGAAAGTCCTCTTCAGAAATGTATTTACACAATGCCTACGGAAATACATTGCTATTAAGATGCAAGCCAAGGGTTCTATGGGAGGATGCATGGTAACCAGTAAATAGGTACCCAGCATCACTATGCACATGGCATTTTGAGAGAAAGATTTTCCATTGGGACTGAGGGGGGCTTCAATGTTCCCAAGATTCAGAAAGCACTCTGAAATGACAGCACCTCCAGTCATACGGCTGTTCCTGTCCTCTCGGACTGAAGGGGCAGGTTCTTGGAGAAGACGCCCAGCTGACAGACATCCTCAGGGAAAAACATCCAATGTACTGTTCAAATTCCCCCAAGTTAAATGGGGTGCCGTTCATTCCCTAACAAAGTTTACCATCCAATGATGAAGCGACCACTCAAAACCTTAAATATATTAACTTTTCAAGGATCTGACAAGAAAAAGCATATCGCTATGGTCATTGGTCAGAGAATGTATGTATGTATATATACATTTATATTTAGAGAGAGATCACTCCTACAACCAAGTGCCCTGACTTTGCTATAGAAAAGGCGCTTCCTCTCCAAGCCTAGAAACCCATGCGCAAAACTAAATTCTGTAAGTTTATAACGATACAGAGTGCTGTTGGCGGCCCCAAATCCTTACGTTGAAACACCTCTCTGCAAGTCATCAACATGTCGGTTCACATTGCAACACGTCCCACAAGCTAAGTGCCTGAAGAGATATTTCATTCTAAAGTCATGCTTGTAAAGCTCGGAGGAGAAAACTCTCCTGTGTATGTACGTGCAAGGGGGCTTCAAAGAGTTGCTGGAAATCCAGTTGAAAGCTAATGTGAGGGGACTCTCTGCTCAAATCATCACAGAGGCAACTTGGGGGTCAAGAATGTGGATGTGCACATTGGATGGCTTCTATGGGAGCCAGCTCCTCTAACCATCAATTGTCTCACCTGCAAAATGGGGTTTTCTCAGCTGTAAAAGGCCGCGCTAATGATTAAATTTGATAATACATGCCAGCCTCTGTAATAAGCCCCAATCAGGAAGAGAGGTCACTCTCCAAGTGCAGTTTACCAAGCAGGCAGCACGGGCCCGGCTGTGTTTAACACTTTATTGAAGTACAAGTTTATGATTTCCAGTTGAGCAGACACATGCGAAATGCCTGCACCTCCGAAGATCATGGGGGCCTTCTCCCCAGGGAGAAGTCGGGGGGGGGGGGGGGGGGGGGGGGGGGGGGGGGTGCGGGGGTGGAGCCGTAAACCGGCCCCCTCGGTCACCCGGGGCACTGCGGGGCCCCACGCGGCTCCCCCTCGGTCTTGGCTGCACCAGAGCGTCCACCGTGAGACAGGGGCGAGCTTTGCCCTCTCGAGGGCCAGCGGAACCGTCCACAGGGGCCTACTGGGAGAGGCAGAGTTCACCCGGGGCGGGGTCAAAGGTCACGTGGGGTCCGGGCAGGGTCCCTGCGCCGGGTGCCAGACCGCACTCGAAACGCCCCGGCTGACCCAACTACTGGGGGTCCGCCGCGGCCACCGCCCTGGCCACACCTCCAGGAAGCGGCTCCGCCGGAGCGCGCGCCCCCGGCAGCCGGGGCGAGGGTCCCGGGTTCCCGGCGCAACCGCCACCTCCCGCGCCCGCGCCCGCCCGACACTCACAGGTGACGATGGGCTTGTTCTCCATGGTGTAGATCACCGGCGGCTGCGACGCCTCAGGCGCGTCCATGGGCGTCCGGCGTCACCGGCCCGGCCCCCCGCGCCCCATGGGCAGCCCCGAGGCCGCGCCAGGCCCAGCTCGAGCCTGAGCGGCGCCGCCGGCCGCGACCGCGACGCCCGCCGGGCCCGCCAGGCAGCTCCGAGCCGGCCGCTGCCGCCCCTCCGCCGGCCGCGTCCGCTTCCGGCCCGGCGCCGAAGCATTACCACTTCCGGGGAGCGCAGGACTTAAAGGGGAGGGTTCTGGCGCCGCGGTGACCTCCGACAGAAAAAGATAGTGGAGGGCGCTCTCCGGGTGGGCACTGGAAAGCGGCCGCCCGAGGGCTAAAGCAGCCTGGGCGAGACGCCTGGCTTCCAGGGCGCCGTGGGTGCCGCGGGTCCAAAAAAACACATGGCACAGCAAAGCGGCGGTTTGTCTTAATCGTTGTCAATCTAATATGTCGAAGCGTTATCTGATATTAACAAAAGTTTATAGTACTCTATAAAGCACTTGCCAAGTCAACGTTTTTCAAGCGTGCGTGTATAATTTAGTGATTGCTTTGATCCTGTCGCTCTGAGTCAGTTATTGGTTTTGTTTTGTTTCTTCATTGATCATGGGCAACCCCTGTGAATGGACCCCCCCCCCCCCCCCCCGGGGAAGGGCTGGAGCAGAGGGTGGGGGTGGCGAGGAAGAGGGGACCGACCCTGGAGGGGCTCTGTCCGAAGTGCTGATAACAACATTGCCTGTAAAAAACGTCTGTAGCGTGTTTGGAGTTTACTATTTTTAAATAGTAAATATTTTTTTAATTTAAATTATTTAAATTTTAAAATATTTTTAAATACTATTTTAGCGTGTTGGAGTTTACTATTTTTAAAAAGTTCCTGGGCTGAGCCCCGGTGGCGTAGTGGTTGAGCGCGGGACTGCGGCCCACTGGGTTGGCGGTTCACATCCAGCAGCAGCTCTCCAGGAGCAAGGCTGGGCTTCCCACTCCCACCAGAGGACAGTGATGCCCCCACAACCAAAAAACTCCCTGTCGTTATTCACAACGGCAGAATAATTTTTCCTAACCAGGGTGTCCGCGCGTCATTCTACTCAAGGGTAAACTCTGCCCAAACAGGTGGTATCGAGTGGACCCCAACTCAGGCTGATCCTACAGAATTTCCCACGCTGGCAGTCTCTTTCCCAAAGCAAACGACCGCATCTTCCCCCTGGAACATGCCCTCTCCGACCCGCCGTGGAGCGCTCTCACCCCCGCGCCACCAGTGACAGGGCGGCTCCGACGATGGTTTGGATGGCACACCCGCAAGCTGCGCGCCGCCACTGACTGTGTTGTTTCCTGGTCCTTTCGCTACGGGATTGTGGTCGGTCATGTTCACGAACCTATCGGCAATTTTTAGGAGGATGTAGTGATGAAAGGGAACCCCGCCCGGGCTCTCCGGTGGATTCCGTCGCCTAGAATCCCGTAGGAAGGAGTCGCGGGGTTCTGAAGACGGCGTCTTTGCGGAGGGTGCCCTGATGGAGCCGTGGGTCCAATGCGTGGCCGCTCACCACAAGGCCGCAGTTGGTACCCACCAGACACTGCGCAGGAGAAAAGCCACACGCGGCCAGCTTCTAGGATTCGGACACCCTATGGCAGTGGTTCTCAACCTGTGCATCGTGACCCCTTTGGGGGCTCAAAGGACCCTTTCACAGGGGTTCCCGACTCGTAACAGTAGCAAAATTATCGTTAGGAAGTAGCAACAAAAATAATTTTATGGTGGGGGGGGGGTCACCACAACATGAGGAACTGTTGGAAGGGTCAAAGCATAAAGAAGCTTAAGAACCACTGCCCTATGCCAATCGACTTAATCAGGGTGGAGGATGAGGATGTTGGCTGGGGAATCTCTCAGGAAGTAGACTGCCACATCCGTCGCCCCTGGAGCAGCTGAAGGGTTCCAACCACTGATCATTGGGTCAGTGGCCTAGCACTTAACCCACCAAACCAATTTCATTGCCGTGTCGTCCATCCCAACGGAGGGCAGTTCTCCAGGACAGTGCAGAACTGCCTCATCGGGTCTCTAAGCTCTTGCCGAAATTACATCTCTTATGGAATGGTGGATGGATTCAAACTGCCGTTAGCAGCTGAACGTTTTTGCACTGTGCCCCTGGGTTCCCAGTAAGCCGGTCTCACCGCACCCCTCCGTCCTCTTCTCCACAATAGAACTGCCCTGTGGGGGTTCCAAGACCAGATCCGTAGGGAAGCAGACAACTTGATCTTTCTCCCTCACCCCCCAGCAGCTAGTGTAGTTGAACTGCTAACCTGGCAGTTCCCAGCCCCGTGCTTAACCTACTGTACCACCAGTGCTCCTTAGTTAAAGGGACAGTTTTAAAAGGCTTCCACTTAGTAGAAATGTTACATGTTGCATTTCGATGTAGAAAGATTCTGTTACAATTTTGTTGTCCTTTCTTTTGTTATTGGGTGTTTTCTCCCCCCCCCTCAAAAAAAATCTTTTTATTGGGAGTTAATACAGATCTCCTATCAATGCATAGTTAAATAACATCAAGCAGTATTGTACAGCTCCTACCACAATCTGCTCCAATACATTCTCTTTCTTTAAAAAAAAAAAAAAAAGACATTCTCTTCTTCTTGAACTCCTTGATATCAGCTCCCTTTTACCCCCCTCCTGGGGGTGTTCTCGGTATGGCCTGACTCATGGTGACCCTGTGTACAACACAATGAGATGCCGCCTGGGCCTGCGCCATCTTCACAGCTGTGTGGCAGCCCGGGGTCAGTCCATCTCATTGAGGGGTGCTCTCTTTTCCCTGACCCTCCCTTTCCCCAACCATGCTGTCCTTCTCCAGGGACTGGTCCCTTCTGAGCACGTGTCCAAAGCACATAAGAAGCATTCTAGTTGTACTTCCTCTGAGAGAGACTTGTTCATTTTTTTCTGGCAGATCATTAGTATATGTAACATGCACACAACCAAATTCAAACACACTGTGGCAGTTACATAATCTCCTGGCAACTTGAGCAAAGGGGTGGAGTCTAGCCTGTCCATCAGGTCATAGCCAATGAGGTCCCTTTGTGCGCATAGCCTCCTCCTGAGGATTCTGGGAACTCTGGTCTTCCTCCCTGGAGGGGGGACACACACTCTGCTTGGGAGACGTTCCTGTTGACAAGCCATGTGGAACTTCACTGATGGAGCCAGAACCCTGGAGCTGGAGGAGCCACATGGATCCACAGAACTTTCCACTGACTGGCCTGTGATCTTCCTGCCTTCGGCATCATTGCAAGTGTTTCATGAGTCTGAAGAGAAATCTATTGACTGGTATCAGACATATGGGCTAATATCAGACTTATGGATTTGATCCAAACCGGGCTGGGCTGTTTTCTTAATATATAATTACTCTTGGACTGAGTCCCAGTGGCATAATGGTGTGCGGGACTGCGGCCCACTGACTTGGCGGTTCAAATCCAGCAGCAGCTCTCCAGGAGCAAGGCTGGACCTCCCACTCCCACGAGGGGGCAGTAATGCCCCCCCAAAAATATATATATATAATTACTCTTGGATAAAGAACACTGTCTTACATATATATTGGTGTCTATGAATTTGTTTCTCTAGCCATACTACCACACTACCACTCACCCCAAGTCTTCTCCACTTTTCCTTATTCATTGTCCACCTTTCATATGCACATGAGAAAATAGCCTCTAGGGTGAGCACCTTAGGTTAGAAAAGGCACTCATAAATATATTTATGTCTTGCTAGCAAGCAGGCAGTGAGAATTGCTTCTAGAAGAAAACAAAATAGACAACCTCCCCAAGAGGTGAAGAGGGAGCTTTTATAAGAAAGTTGACAACAGGGCTGAACCCCGGTGGCGTAGTGGTTGTGCGCGGGACTGCGGCCCACTGGGATGGAGGTTCGATTCCGGCTCCCAGGAGCAAAGGCTGGGCCTCCCACCCACCACCAGGGCAGTGATGCCTAAAAAAAATAATAATAAATAAAAAATATTAAAAAAAAAAAAAGAAAGTTGACAACAAAGAAAGGGTTCATATTCATAAGATGTCGGCGGAAAGTTCCACAAATCCACAAGGAGTCATGCATTATTCATAAGGAGATGGGCTAAGTCTTAGCATGAGTGTAGCCTCAGACTCCTCACCTTGGAAGCAGATAGCCTAAAATGGTATCCATAATTCTGGTGAGGTCTGGCTCCATGGCTGAGTTTCATTGTTCAGGGTGGTAGGGGGCAAAGTCATGTCTCCTGCACCTCTCTCGTGACCAGTCGCCTCACTCTGAAGGACAGTTTCTCCAAGAGGCATATCAACTACTTGCTCATTGAAGAAGCATCTCCTGGAGAACGTATCTGTTTCGTAACCAAGAAAGGATAGTTACAGAGTGTAGCTAGAGAGATTGTTTTTGAGCTTGTTTGTGCAGGTGGGCTTCAGCTTAAACAGTTTGCTCACTGTCTCTAACCTGTCTCCCGGCTGCAACCAATTTTGGATTACCTTCTGCAAAATTTACTTCCATGTGATATCCATGTCATCGATCCTTTCTGCATTCCATTGGATCAACTTCCTTTCAGAAGAGCACAAATGTGGATTCCTTCGGGTCAGTTGGAAGAGTACCTGTCTTCCGCATGCTCCGGCATAGACCAGAGAGTGATTCCAGCATTGCATTCATCCATTGAACTGTCTCATGTGGGTTTCTGTGTGGGGATGGGAGTCCTGTTTGTCACCAGTGCTTTCCGTGCAACTTGGACTTCTTTGTCCAATGCCATGGACTTCTCAATCACATGCTACCTATAAAATGGTTGAGCCCCAACCCATTCTTTCTGGCATAGTGAATGTATATTCCTTTCACCTTCTTTTGCTACTTCCTGCGTCGTTCAATATCTTACCATGTCTAGGCCCTTCAAAAAGAGCCTGGTGGTATAGTGGTTATCTATTGGACTGCTAACCGAAAGGCCAGCAGGGTGAGAGCACTAGCCACTCTTCAGGGGACAGATGAGGCCTTTTACCCCCATTAAGTTACTCTCAAGGCTGAGCCTTGGTGGCTTAGTGATTGTGTGTGGGACTGCGACCCACAGGGTTGACGGTTCAAATACAGCAGCAGCTCTCCAGGAGCAAGGCTGGGCTTCCTACTCCCACCAGGACAGTGATGCCACACACACAAAAAAGTTACTCTCAGTCTCAGAAACCCGCAGGGCCAGTTCTACCCTGTCCTATCGGGTCATTATGAATTGGAACCTATTTGATGGCAAGGAAGTGTGGGGGGTGGTTGGTTGCATGGTGGGTTGGTTGATGTCTTTCAGTCCACACTTGTCTGCCATACTGTGGTGTTGGGTGTGTTGCTGTGATGCTGGAAGCTATGCCATTGACATTTCAACTACCAGCAGGGATCCGCAAGGGGAATTGGTTTCAGTAGCACTTCCAGATGAAGAACAGACAGCAAAGAAGAAATAGGCTGCCCACTTCTAAGAATTAGCCACTGAAAACCCTATGAATATCATTGAAACATCATCAGATACTAAAAATCTCATGACTAGAAGCAGAACACTGTGAGAGATGGTGCCAGAAGCTGAGCCCCTCGGGTCAGAAGGCACTCAGGTACAACTGAGGAAGAGCCACCACCTCAAAGTAGCATCCACCATAGTGACTCGTGGTGGGGGGGAGGGGTAAATAAAGCCTGTGAGAGTAAAGCCTTCAGGATCTTCATTCGCTAAGGGGGCAGAACTCAACATGAAAAGGGAAGATAAATTTCAACTAATAATTGGAATTTAGGACGTACAACATAGAAATGTCGGAAAATTCTATATTATCAAGAGCTGAACATATAAAAATCAATATCCTAGGCATCCATGGGATGAAACAGACTGATACTGGCCATTTTGAATCAGAAAAGCACATGGTTTACTAGGGCTGGGTGTGGTAGTAGCACAATTTTATGACAACTTGATAAATAAGAATGAAGAGGTGGAGTCTAGTCTGTCAATCAGGTCACAGCCTGATCCCTCCTTGTGGGTATGATCTTCTCTCGAGGATTCTGAGAACGCTCTCTCTCTCTCTCTCTCTCTCTCTCTTTCTTTCACATTCCTGACGACAAACCACATGGAGCCAGAGCTCTGGAGATGCTTCTACCACCACTGGACCCACAAGATTTTCCACCCACAGTCCTGTGGTCTTCCTGTATTCAGCACCATTGCATGTATTGCAGATGATGTTGTCTTCATTATCAGAAAGGATCGCGTGATCTACCTTGAAGTACAATGCTAACTGTGATAGGATAATGTCTATTCAAAACCAAATTCACTGCCATCAAGGTGATGCAGACTCAAAGAAAACCCCAGAGGATAGGATAGAATTGCTCCAGTGAGTTTATGAGCGTGAAAAGTCCCATCTTTCTCTCATTGTCCATCGGCATGCAAGGGAATCCAATCAACACAACTATTATTCAAATATATGTACCAACCACTAAAGCTACTGATGCAGAAATGGAAGAATTCTACCTATGTCTTCAAGCTACACTTGATCAAACATGCAATCAAGATGCAGTGATAATTACTGGTGATTGAAATGGCAAAGTTGGAGACAGAGGAAGGAAGAGTGGTTGGAAGATACAGTCTTGTGATAGAAATGAAGCTGGAGTCACGTGCAAGACCAACAACTTTTTTCAACCACACAAAAGGCAACTACACTCGTGGACTTCTCCAGGTGGAATCCACAGAAATTGAATTGACTACATCTGTGGCAAGAGGTGCTGGGGAAACTCAAGGTCAGCAGCTACAACAGGTTCCCAGGAACACAACGTTGTGTTCTGGAATTCCCATTCTTCTCAAGGCTACCCATAGTTTGTCTTGGCATCGTCGAAGGTCTTGGCATAGTCGATAAAGTGCAGGTACACATTTTTCTAGTATGCTCTGCTTTCAGCCAAGGCCCATCTGGCATCAGCAATAATACCTTCTTCGGAACGCGGCCTGAGCCTCTGGCAGCTCCCTGTCAATGGACGGCTGCAACCATTGTGGGATGGTCCTCAGCAACATTTTATTTTCATGTGACATCAATGATTTTGTTCTCGAATTTGAGCAGTCTTTGGACCATCTTTCATTGGAATAGGTACAAATACATATCTCTTCCAGGCAGTTGACCACATAAGTATCTTCCAAATTTCCTGGAACAGATGATGGAGTGCTTGCAGCACTTCCTCAGCTTGTTCAAACCCTTCAATATTGCAACTTGAGGCTTGAGCTTTTTCTTTAGTTATTTCAGTTTAAGATAAGTTGAGTGTGCTTCCTTGTCGGTTCTCTAACTCTAGGTAGTCTTTGGGCATTTCATTTTAATACCATTATAATACTATAATGAAATGTGCAACCCAAACCTACAGATGAGCAATTGACCATCTGTTCCCTGGCCTAGTTTTATCTGCTGATACTGAGATTTCCTGTCATCTCTTGCCACAGATGTAGTCAACTTTATTTCTGTGGGTTCCATCTGGAGAAGTCCATGTGTATAAGTCACGTTTTGTGTGTTGTAAAAAAGTATTTGCTATGAGCAAGTTATTTGTCTTGCAAAATTCTATCTTGTGGCCTCCAGCTTCATTTCTATCACCCAGACCCTATTTTCCAATGATCTTTCCTTCCAACTTTGGCATTCTGATTGCCAATAATTATCAAAATGCATCTTGATTGCATGTTTGATCAAATGTAGATTGAATACACAGGTTGAATTCTTCAATGTCTGCATCGGTAGCTTTAGTGGTTGGTACATATCTGTAAATAATAATTGTATTAATTGGATTTCCTTGTATGGGGATAGACATTACACTGTAATAGACAGCATTGTACTTCAAGATAGATACGTTTTTACAATGAATACAATACCATTCCTGTTGCCTCTGTCATTCCTAGCATAGTCAACTATATGATTTTCTGATTCAAAATGGCCAATACCAGTCCATTTCAGCTGACTAATATCTAGATTATCAAACTATGCATTCCATTTTATTCTGGTGACTCCAATACTCCTAGGTTCGTATGTCATCTAGCAATTCTTACATTTTTGCAGTTGCTTCTTCTCATATAGAATCCTGCCCCGTGAGCAAATGAAGATCCTCAAGACTTGACTGCCACAAGCTCTCATCCATCCATGTCTTTCTGGTTGACTTTACTCTGACAAGGCAACATTCCCTTTGTCGCACACATTAGGCCTTCAGTGTCTGACAAGGTTACCATGCTATGCATGAGGTTTTCAGAGGCCAATTCCAATGTAGTGGACAGCCTGCTCCTTCCTTGCAGTCCGGAAGCTTCACTCAAGCCTGTCCACGTTGACTGACCCTACTGGCATGTGAAATACCAGTAATATAGCTCCCAGCATCACAGCACCATGCAGGCCACCACACTATGACAAACTGACAGGCGAATGGTGGAGTTTGTCAGCGAAGGTGTCGTAATCTCCCATGGCAACATTTAACACCGTGGAATCGTCTCCGTCGCAGGATCGATTGTGAGCACTCCATGCTAATAGACTGGCATGAGGTGCAGTGCCCTGACTCTGATGACTGGTCTGATCCCATCAGTTGAAATGAAGCTCCCTTGACAGTGTGCCTTGCTTCTCACACAAGCAGACACTGTAGAAAAGCTTCAGGAGCACTGGTGGTTTAGGCCCTTGGGCTTCCTGCTCTCATAAATAGCCACAGTCTCAGAGACTCCCAGGGGGAGTTCTACCCTGTCCTATTGGGTCGCGATGAGTCAGCATGGACTTGGTGGCAGGGAATTTGGGTTGGGCGAGAAGCTTGTTGACTCTGGACTACATCTGGTTTACTCTTCCAAACGCTGGATGTTTGGACCTAAGCCAAAGGCCTGCCATATTGCCTGCTCACCCTGGGAGTCATCGGTGGCCTTGCTATCTGAGCTGCCAACTTGGGATTCATTCACCTTTCTGGCCAAAGCCTGTCACCTTCCTGCCAACCTTAGATTCATCAGTTCTGTAGCTACACACGTCATAATATAATGTGACCGTTTCTTCCCCCCAGTATTTACCCAAGAGAAATGAAAACACGTGTCCACGCAAAATATCATTCATGTCTATTTATAGCAGCCTCACTTATAATAGTAAAAATGGGACATGCCCAACCAAGTGTGATTGTAGTATTTTGTTGTTACTGTTTTTCTTTTCATGTTGTGTTCATATGTTGCCGTATTGCTCAGTAGTGAGAAGGAATAAACTATAGTGCACATTTTTTAAAAGCCAGATACAGAAGAGTATATAGTCTGCCCAATTTATATGAAATTCTAGAACTCGCAGCACTAAACTGTGGGGGTAGACACCACAGTGATGACTGCTCATGGAGGAGTGGATCTATGGAGCCTGGGAGGAAGCGCATGCAAATACCTAGGCGGAGAAACTTTTCTGTCTTCATTGGGGATGTGTGGAGGGGGGAGGGGGGGAACAAGAGTGATTGCATTTGTCAAAACTCATCCAATTACACTCTGGCTATGTTTCATTTTATGTAATTATACCCCAATAACATAAATTTTTAAAAACACAAGGGGAAAAAAGCCCATAAACTCAAAGTGCTAAGTAGAAAACGTTGAAATGGCAAAATCTGTGGGTGGGAGAGCCAGCACTGTGAAAAGAGACTCCTGGAATCCATTTCTCTGCAGGAGTATTGCTGCCCACCCCAGTGGACCCTGGGATTGACCCCAGGTGCCACAGAGAGCCGAAGCACTGAAACTCCAAGCCGGGCTGCAAATCCGCTCCCTGGGGAAGGCATGCCCTCCCAGCTCACCTCTCACAGAGTCAGGAGGGTGAGCAACCCGCCAGAAGCTGACCAGCCCGATCCAGGACCCCCGACTCAGGCTCAAGCAACCACTGAAACCAACCCAGAAACAAAACTCGCAGCCATCAAGCCCAATACAACTCAC
>PVJH01019030.1:0-43777 GCA_004026705.1 Nesogale talazaci
TGCCATGTCCTGTATGGTTTCTATGAATCGGTATTACTCATTGGGGGTGAGTTTGCATTATTTGTTTATTTTTGGTTTGATGGTAGTTATGTTATTTCAATGTCTCTTGACACAGTGGGACAAATCCACCTTTAGGACTTCCCCCCCAAGAAGAAGGAAACTTTGAGGCAGAAGACTTCTTTCTCGATGAAACAGACAATTAATAAATAACAATAGATGCCTTTTTCAGACACTGCTAATTATGATCTGCAACTATTCTATTTTGTTCCTCTGTGGTTATGTGCACCACACATTTTTATATGGATTGACACAGCTTTATATTTCTTAGTACATTTTAAGGTTTTAACATTGACTGTTTGAATCATTAAGCAACCGTTTATAATTTTGCACCTTCAAATTATTTTACTCCTGGAAGACTCTATTGACATATAGATTACATAGACATTTAGGTTTCAGACAGATCAAGTCACTTAGAATATCTCTTCTTCTACTTGTGAATTGCTAATTTCAACATATTATGTGGAAGGTTTTGTGCAGAAATGATTGCTTGTAGAGAGACCAAAGTTGGCTGTATGCCCAGCCAAACCATTTCAGTTAAACATCTGTATTTGAGGTATCCTGAATTTTATGAGGCAAATGATGTGCTATAGTGATATATGTAAATGAGAAATTTAGAGAGGTTAGGGGCAACTGTGTCTTATTAATGGCACATGGACAATTTTAATTTATAAAGATGTAAAAAGGAAGATTAGCAATTGCTTAAGTGCAATTGAATCTTTCATAGCCCACTGCAACAGTTTGGATGCATTCTTTTATACCTTTTTTGGTGCTGTTTTTATTCAAGGAATATATAAATAAAAGTGAAAAGTTCACCATACAATAAGTGACTGGTATATGTAGATGCCGCCCCCCCTAATTAAAACTCTGAAGAAAAAAAAAACATCAGATACGAGTACAAGAATTCCTTTAAAAATCAGAAATAAACTCATTGTGTTTCTAAGAAAAGAGAAGTAAGTATTTCATATAAGTATCTGGGAATCAGAGGTCTCCTGTTTACTCCTGCAATCATATAAATCTAATTGCTATGAATGTATACAAGAATGAGAAGCACATATCCTGTAAAGCCTGTGTTGTTTCAGGTTATGCTGACCAAATACATGTTCAAATGCCTGTGAATTAGGAACTTGTATATCATGATGACTGTTACAAAGCAGAGCAGACCCACTGCCATTTTGTGGTCCCTACTGGAAATGATCCTACATAGCATTTCTGAACTGAAGTCTCTAAAGGGGCAACATAGTATTTCTTCTGACGATAAATAAACTGATGGTTTTAAACTCCTTCCCCTCGTAGTCAACAATCCCACACTTAACCTGACACTCCTTCCAGCGCTTCTCTGTTGACAATAAGCCACTTACTGCCATCAAGTCAATGGCGACTTGTAGAATGTTCTAGGATGAGGTAGGACTGCCCTGTGAGGTTCAGAGATTGCAACTGGTTACAAGAGTAGAAAGCTCCATCACAGAGCTCTTTATTTTAGCTATGTTTTGATTTTTGGGTGTTTCGGGATGACTTAAAACAGAAAAGGAAATCTCAAAGTAATTTGTGAAGTTTTAATTTCCACAGAAATTAAATTTTAAAAGTGAGAGAACTTTGACAACTTCAGTGTGTGTAAGTGGAGCACCCAGTGATCTAGCAATGCAAAATATTATCTATTTCCCAGTGTAGTTGAAGTGTATGCCTTTCATTTATGCTTGGCCTTTGAACAAGTGTGTGGGGGTCTTTTTATGAGTGCCCACGTTCCCCCATGTACTGATAATGTGCTACACCCAAGTGTCCTCTTAAAACTCCATATGATGTACTCACTTGAAAGGCATGGTTCTGTGACTGTGAATGAATGTCATTGGAAATGTTGCGCCGCCATCACCTCCCATTGACAATGTTAATGGTGCTCAATCATTTAAGAGAATAATCTATACAAATCAACTATGAATAGAAATTCAGTTCAGAGCTGATTGATACATGCATAACTGAGCTTTTTGAACAGTGAGTTTAATTGCAGACCATCTGATAAATCAATGACACTACCAATAGAAATGCTTTATTCCCCAAGGGTATGATTAGTAGTACTCTCTGTCATAGAATGATAATGAGGTCTCTGAAGTGAACCAGAGATCAACATACAGTGGTCAAGTTTTCTAACTTGATTATGTAACATATAAGCACCATAGATGTGCGAATAGATCTTGGAGTCAAACTTAATAGTAGCCTTGTCCTAAGAACAATTAGGTCTTAAAAAATGTCCCTGCTCAATGCTCACCCATGTGAAGTGATCACGGAAGATATGGGTGCTATAGGAAAGTGCGATGAAGAAAGCATACAGCATCCATCTATCAAAAATAATATCAGTGATCTTAAGTTTTGCCCACATCTTAAAGTTTTGATGCCATTTGTGTGAGGCATCAACTAAGTCCACATGGAAAAAACACACCTGCTTGTGTCATCCAAGGATGATTAATAACAAAATCCAACTTCAAAGGATGGCATAGTATCAGCATTTACATTTTTAACACTCACTTTGCAGAAGACACTGGATGACAGTGGGAATCCAAGCTTTATTTGCAGGGGGTCTCCATCAAGTGCGCCTCTGATGAATCCCCTCTGCTCAGAGCTGAGTGATGGAAATTGCCTTCGTTCAGGTGGAGAATGTTGCAAACTTGTGTATGAGAACTATAATTATGTGGAAATGTATTACCTGATCATTTGATCTCTCCTTTGACTCATTTTAAATTTGTTCTAATTTTTATTACATCCTGCTTTTGTCTCATTTGACTTTTCTTTCCCAGTGGTTTTTTTTTGTTACTGCTGTTTGCCTTCTTTTGAAATGCTTTCCAGGTTCTGAAGTCTGGGTGGGTGAAGCTATAGAGAGAGTACTGGATTAGTGGTCCTCGGGGTCACAGAGGGGAATGGCAGGGAATAGGGAGCAAATAATGAATACATGAGAGAAGAAAATGTTCTGGAACCAATTCTACAACTTTTAAAACTATTACTGAAGTATGAAATTGTGTAACCTGTCAAACATATGTCGACAGAACTACTTTAAAAGGCACATTATGTGATGCACATCACCTTCCCTTGAGCTGTTCTTTTATCTGCGAAGACATGGGGACCTTTTGTACGTCACTTGGAGTTTTAAGGAAATACTCACCACTCACGTTCACTGCAATAACACCAGGAGGGGATATCTGAGTGGTTACAGGCTGTTCAAACCCATGTTGTTTTAGACTCACCTGAAAATCACCTGTGAAATGTCTGTTGTGTAGGAGATAAGCATCCCTAATACCATGTGATTCCAGGGTCCGCTGTGATCTGTAGTCCGTAATGTTGTCCTGGCAAACAGCATCTTGACTAGCCATTGATGAATGATAGCCCAATCAACTCTAGGTATATACTCCTCACAGCATTCTTTGCGGACCAGGCAGTAGAATCTCACATTTGCACATCATCCTGTGAAGTTTAAGTGGGGAGCTCTGATCTTCTGACTTGTAAGAACAGCCTAAAAACAACTTGGAATTGAGAAACCAAGCATTTTCTCCAACAAAGAAAAATAAAAGACCCAAAACTAAAACTGATACTGCATTCTAGGCATTAGAAATTATCTACTTATGAAAATTCTAGTGATAATGGGATGAGGTACAATTTAAAATAAGTCATTTAAAAAATTATTCTCAGTTTCCCTCTACTATGTCTATTTTACTCTATATATCATAAACATATGATAATTCATGTGTGCCTACAGAGTTCATATGTGATATTTCTTCAGGTTATCTGAATGAGAGGAAAAGATACATGAAGCACACTGTTCTTACTGAACTAGTTTTGGCAAATGGTGGTTGGAATGTAGATATATTGATTCAACAAATTGCAAGCTTCAATAATTAATATAATTTTGAAAGAAAAGTAATTATCTTTGTTGCTTGATCAATATCAATAAGTGGTCTTTTGGAACATTTATATTCAATTAAAGTGGTTGTATTACACTTTATTCTCTAAAGAAGCCAAATCCATGACAATTATATGTGTGTGTATATAGAAAGAGATTTTTTTTTCAAGAAATGGCTCACATAGTTATAGTGGCAGGTAAATGCAGTTTGGTTCAAGTCTGTCAGCTGGTTAACTGAATGCTTTTCCTGAGTCATGTAGTTGTGGGAGCTGACAAATCAGAAACACAAAGTTGGGTACTGCAGGCTGGTGGAGATCATCAAAAGAATCCATGGATGGCAGGCAAGAAGGCAGGAGGAGGAGGAGGAAGTAGATGCAGGATCCAGGTCCAACAGAAGTAACACACTTTTTCAGTGAGTCTGCCTAGGATGGAGCAAGACACTCATCTTTATTTCAATTGCATCAAACTATCAAGGGAGTGCTACCCTATCTCAACTGCTGGCTGTGACAAGCTTGACTACTTTATGCTGATCTCATCATTGAGCTGATTACACGGTGTTAGTGGTCAAATGATTCAAAACAATAGCAAAATTACAGCTAGGAAGTAACAACAAAAATAATTTTAAGGTTGACGGGGTCACCACAACATGAGGAACTGTATTAAAGGGTTGCGGCACTAGGAAGGTTGAGAATCATTGGGAGGTTCTCATATCATAGCATGGGTGATTGCTTCTAAATAACTGGGAACCCTAACCCAACCAAGTTGATACAAAACCTAATTATCACAGTAGTATATACTTATTAAACAGAAAGTAATCTATGATGTTTGTTTGTTTTTTGTAGCTGAGGTCTTTTGGATCAGCTTATGTAATCTGATGTATAGAGAAATGATTGGACAAGCTAAGCCTTATGAGAGTTTAGCACAATGTTGACTAAAATGTATATAATCACATCATATATATGATTTTTATTTTATTATTATATATTTCCATAGGTGTCACTTGACCACTCATAGATCTTCTGTAAAAAATGTATAAATATGTGTTTGTTCTACAAGTCAATGAAAAGTATAGCCCACAATTTTTGCATCTTCACTCTCATTGACCAGAAGAGCAATGAGAGTTTGTTTGATATGGTTCTGAGAATTATTCAAACTCAGCAAACATTCAGGGCTTCTAATGCTTGGTACTTTTTGTTGTTGATAGTGTTATATAGGACTAGAGACTATATGTACATGGAAGAATGAAATTGTCATGATGACCATAAAAAAGGCAATACAGAAAGGATAACAGTGTGATAGGTTCAGTAATTTAGCACAAAATAGAACATATTTAGGAGATACTAATCTCCAATGTGATGTAAAGAAATTTATTTCTAAGTGGGGTAAATGCTCAAAATAGGGAACATTTTCAGGTTGAAGAAAGCATACTAATAAGGACTGGCAGACAACAAACAGTCGTTTGTTTGAGAAAAACTCATATTTTAGAGTTATTAGAAACATTGACTTTTTTCTGTGTATTTGTTGTGTCAATAGGTAATTTTTTAATTTTTTTGGGGGGGAGCATCACTGCTCTCCGGTGATGGGAGTAGGAGGCCCAATGTGTTTTTTTTTTTTACCACACCAGAGTTTCATAAGATGGCACCACTGTGGGAAGCCGAGTATCTTTTTGTTTGTTTGTTTCAACTTTGCATTATCCTATACATTTTTTTAATAAAAAAACTTATAAAAGAAATGTATGGGGCAAAGTATTTACTGAGCTTAAAGGTCATTGCCACTGTCCTGAAAAGGTGTCTAAGGAAGCACGATCCTAAAGATACAGCTGCAAAGACTAACTCCCCACCATGAAATGGATTCTGGCTCATAGTCACACAATCACACAGAGCGCAACTACCCCTTTGAGTTTGAGAGACTTTACGTATTTACAGTAGTAGATAGTCCATAAGTAATATCAAAAAGGGCATGGACACAAAGATTCAAAAAAGCAAATATTTAAAAATATTTGAAAGGAATTGTATTTTTTGATATGCGCCTGGAATTATTTAACTTTTGAAGAAGGATAGGTACCATCTAAAATAAAATTTTTAGGTGTTTCTCTCCATAAAGAATCTAAAGTTAAAAAAAAAAGCATCTAAAGTTCTCAAAATATGAATCAGAGATTTTCCTTGTAAATATATGGTATGCATATATAACCTACATTCGTGACTATTTTTAATGGACCCTGTTTATATAAGTTGGGGTGAAGCGTGAACAGTTGTTAATAACTTAAAAAGAGGAGCTAATTTTCAAAAAATACCAAAAATGAGCATAAAAGTTTTGAATTTTTATACTTCAAGAATTAACTAAAAGTTGGTAATGATGAAAAATGTTGAAAATTTCGGAAATGTTATAAATTTCCTTGGAAAGTAATTGAGAAGTTTCATTTTAATAAAAGACACTTATGGTCTTGTTAGAAGTTATGATTAACAGATTCAATGCTTTGCTTTGCAGTAACTGCTTCATTCTCTTTACTGAGTGTCCTTTCATTTTCAAATATGAGTCTGATATGTTAGATGTTAATGATTTGTAACATAAGATAATAAAAACATTGTGAGTTAAAACTTAGAAATCTTCTGGCATTTTCCGTGCATTTAGTTTGCATAACCTTTTTTACTTCTCACTCCCTTTTTGCCCATGCTGACGCTCAGCGACCTCTAAGGCAGGGGAGAATTACTCATTTGCATTTCTGCACCTTTCATCTGCTAAGGGAGCAGAAATCCTCAACTGTTTCCCGAGGAGCAACTGGTTATTTCAAAACTGCTGACCTTGCACTTCACAGTCCGACATGCAATCTGAGAAGGACTGCACTGCTGGGTTCTTTAATTTTACTTCCAGTGTAAAAGATCTGTACCAGAACAGTAGGTTCCTTGAACAACCGCTTTCTTCATCAAAGCCATCTCTTTTAAACATTTTAGTTAACAGTCAAAATTGTATTCTTATCTAGTGTAATAACTTTCCCATACTAGTAATGCATAGAAATTGTGAAATTAAATTAACTTAGTCTAACATAGTACAACTAGGCATATGTTATATATGTCTCCTGACATAGAAGTAAATTTTAAAATCATTCACCCATTCTTTTGTATTCCACGTAAATCATACTTTTCCATTTATTTTCATTAGTCTTCTCCTTCCATGTATACAAACAGTTCGGGCCTGAGCTCCGGTGGAGTAGTGGTTGTGTGCGGGACTATGGCCCACAGGGTTGGTGGTTCAAATCCAGCAGAGCTCTCCAGGAGCAAGACTGGGCTTCCTACTCCCACCAGAGGGAAGTGATGCTCACCCTCAAAAGTTCAAAAATATTACTTTTAATCATAATTGTGTTTCCATCTAAGAGCTATGAAATAATAAAATATAAAAAACCATCCTTTTGCTTTCTTGTTTAGGACTAAGACAGCCTAATATCAATGTGCAGTTCTTCATACTTCAATACTCTTTGGCTTTAGCATGACATTCAATGTTCCATTTATAAGAATGATGACACTGATCAAGACAATATGAAAATTAAGTTCTTCTTGTTAAAATTTCAAGTAATACAAATGTTTTACCTATGTTATATGAAGTTTTGTGATCAGAAAAAGATAATGTCAATTAAAAAAAAATAGATGTAAATTGTGAAAAAAGAAAAAAGATATAGTATGCTCATGGAAACTGACACTAAAATTGCATGTCTTGGCAAGTGCAGTTGTATTAGAAGCAGGTTGCTTGCGGAAAAAAGTACACAAATAATATACTTCTTTTATTTGTAAATTATAACCCTTTGTACAAGTAATATTGCATTCAAATGTAAGTAATATCTTTAATTGCAGAAACATAGTTACATTTGCAGAAAATTTTAATTTTACTTCAGATGTTTCCTTTGATTAGAAATGTAGACATTTCTATTAAGGTTTATTAATGCACAAGTCACTCAGTTCTTAAAAATTAGTATGACTCCAAATAGCAAATTTTCTATTGTTCAGTTCATTACCTGTGACATTAGAAATAAAGACACTTGGAGTCTTATGATTCAGGGAGTAGGTGTATAAATTCTCAAAAAGATATTTAGTTCTTCTCAATTTACTATCAATCATATTACATATAATAGTTCTATAGGCAATCATTCTGATATTCTTCTTAATTGGTCTGAATTGAAAATTTTTTTGGCAACACCAGAGTAGTAAGCACACTGACCCGCCTGGAAACAAGAGTTTAGTAGGAAGAAGAAAGGGTTTTTGTTTAAGTGCACCTTGCCTTTTGTTTGGGTGCAAAGCTACATATTCAGAAATTTCTTCTCTATATGTGCAGCTTAAATCTGTATAAAATAAGCAGTTAAGGGGAGTTCTAGAGACAGAGGAAGTCACCATGCACTCACAATGGCAACGAAGCTCTCTCTGAAAACAAGACAGTGGCTGTTAGGTGCCCCCTAGGCCATTCCCATTCACCGTGACCTCACGTACAACAGAAGGCAACACAGAGCCTGGTCCGCCACCAGCCTCCCAGATAGTCTTATGTCTCAGAGCAATGTTGCAGCCACTGAGTCAGTCTTTTTCCCGGAGGGCTTTCTTCTGCCCTTCCCTGTGACTAACCAGGACTGGTCTCTCCTGATAACATGCCCACGGTACATAGGACAAAGACTCGCCATTCGTCATTTTGGCAGTAGTTTAGAGAGTGAGGCTCAGTTCCCCAGTTTATTAGTAGAGAGCTCTTTGAGACCTTGGTCTCAGTTTTGCCACCTAGAATGGAAATCATAAAGACAGACCATCCTTCCCGGAATTTAATATTATAAAAACTTGGCAAAGTATAATCAAAATAAGAAATGAAGAGAAAAGTAGGAGATTAGTAGAGGAGAAGAGAATATATGAGAGAACAAGAGAAAAAGAAAAGGAAGTGGAAAGGTCCTTGCTTATTATTATCTTTATCTACCAATATTACAGAATGAAAATGATCTATACCTTCACGCAGAAATGCCAGTCAGCAGGCAGAAGAAAAGTAGACTGTTGAACACTCAGTCTGGAGAATGTAACTAAAGCCTTGCATCACTTAGGAATGAAAATAAAACGTAAAGTCTAACAGAATATTATTTTGTTGTTACTGAAGAAAATATAGATGTCATAAAAATTGCCTATGAAAAAATAATTTAGGAGGCAAACCATTTATTTAGAGATAGCAAAAATAATTTGGAGGTTAATTCTATTTCTTTTAGAATTAGCAAACCAAAGAGTTGCTATAGCATTGGTAACTTAGTACAAGCTATTTTATACTATTAAAAAGTAGACAAAGAGAAACCAAAAAGAAGGTCGTGGATATAGGAAGTCTAAATGGTAAACTAAAATATTTGTTTTATAATGATAGTAGGAAATACGCCTGACTTCTTCATGCCTACATTGTTCAACTAAATCATTGTTCCTTACTCAAATGGGCATGAATAGAATATAAAATGATAAATGTTTTTAGTTGGTTAAGACATTGGTCTTCTCATTGCTCTCTTTCTAATTAGAGCTGACTCTTACCTACTATTTTTGTTTATTGGGAGGAAAGAGGTGTGATAAATAGTACCTATATTTCAAAATTGAATATACTAGGAGTTTACTTCAGGACTTTTATGTTATTTGCACAAATTTTAGTAAAATTATGGAATTTAACCAGACTTCTATTTTCCCATCATTTCAACAGTTGCTATAAGTATAAAATGATGTATTTCAAGCACATTGTAAAGTATTTATGGAATATGAGTTTCTTTTGTTTTTATTCTTTATATTATAATAATAAAGTAAAGCTTTATTGTAAATTGAAAAGCAAGCACAAGGATAATTCTAAATTTTAAATAATTAAATACAAATGCATATCCTTAAAATAAAGGCTTCATCAACAACCTAGACAGAAATATAAATAACTTAGTACTCAAGAGTTCTATATTAATCCTTTATTATATTGAATAAAATAGACAATGGGAAAAAATACAAAGTAGTATAACCTTTACTCTTATATGAGCTCCAATAATCATGGAAAAATAGTATAGTATGAAAATATTACATATGGATTTCAAAATTTGTTTGCATGAAAATAAACTTGAGTTAACTGATTCTGATATGTCTGAACCAGAATTAGTTTGAGATATGTAGAGGGATAAGACAGTAGGCAGCAAAGACCCCCTATAATAGCAACATGAATTATGCTGAAGTTGACATCAGAACAAACAGAATTTATGGTGGAGCTCGGGGGGGGGGGGGGTCGTGAAATCCCGATGCTTTATCAAAGTTTGTGGGGCCCATACTACAGAGAATTCATTTACGAATTAATATGTTGTTATTTAAAAGGAGCAAGACAATATAGAGAATGAAGTGTGAAAAGGCAGACAGACCACCCACATCGATCTATGAGGAAACTCAATAATTTTTGTGTCATAATCGATGACTACAAGTAGAAATACCTACTAAAAGTAGGTATAAACTTTAGGTATACCATGGGGTTCAGCTTCTCCATTCTGACTGAAAAATTGAAGTTGAATTAACTTTCTGTTTAATGAGTACCTGAAATATTAGGCTCAGATTAGCTGCATTCTTGAGTATTGAGTTATTTACATTTCTTCCTAGGTTATTGATAAAGCATTTATGTTAAGGGTTTGCCTTTCTATTTAATTATTTAAAATTCAAAGTTGCTTTGTGCTTTCTTTTAAATTTACAATCATATAAAACACAAACAGGGAACAAACAACAACAACAACAACAACAGTAAACACTAGACAAAATCTAAAACAACATAGACCCAGCAAATGAAAAAAGCTTGGCTGGAGGGAGCTTTAGTAGAATTACATTTTTCCTGCTGGGTGAGCATCAAGGCACTGGTTCTGGGTTAGTGCACTCGATGACATCACCTGGTTGCAGTCTACCTTCTGGTTGCAGTGAATTTTTTTGTAAAAGCAATTTCACTTGAACCTCATTTTTGGAGATGGCTAATTTAATAGAATAGCGTATAGCTATGAAATCTTGCTTCCTGCTTGGGAAAAATGCTGCAGAAACTTTTGTGGTGTTGAAAAGAGCTTACAAGGACTGCACTCTGTGAAAAACTCAAGTGTGTGGTGGTTTTCTTGTTTTGAAAAAGGTGAAATGACAAAAGTGTTTACTTATAGTGCATTTAGAGATTGTTTCACTAGATCAGACGGTTAATCAAGCTTTCTATTTTGTGTTTCTGAAAAGATTGAGTTACAGAGTGTGAAAAAAAAAAAGGTCTGATTTGTGTCAGATGGGGGACTGGTTTTGGCAGCACGACAATGCACTGCTCATGTAGCCATCATAGTTCACCAATTTTTGGCAAAAACAAAAAAGCAAACCCCAAACAAAAACAAAACCCAGCATGCCTCTCTTGCCCCACATACCTTTCTCTACCTTACCCACTTGATCTTATTGCACAGACAACTTCTTGTTGCTTCCATGAATGAAGAGGGACATGAAAAGACAGTGATTTGACAAAGCAGAAGAGGTGAAGAAAAAATGAGGGAGGTGTTGTCAGCTATGCAAATAGATGAGTTTGAAAAATGTTTCCAAGAATGGAATTGCAGATTTGGTAAATGCATTGAATGTAATGTATAGTATTTTGAGGTGATAAGGTTGTTGTGTAAGAAAAAGTATATGCACGGCTTTGAAAAACAATTCTGATTTCCTTTGCATGTCCCTTCATATTCTTGATGTAGCCAAAGCATCAATTAAATAAGCATTAAAATGATCATCCCATTCCATTGTTTAGAAACTTAAAATAATATCCATCACTAATAGTCATTTGTTATGTTCCAACAACTAGAATCCATTTCTTATACCATTTAACAGAGACTCAATTTTGTTTTAGGGTATAGTCCATATTTTGTGCACTGGGATGTAAAATAAACAAAACATTTTATCTCAGAAAAGGATAGTTCTGTGTACTTACTTCGTTTATCCACACAAAACAGACCTGGGTTCTTTTTTTTGGGGGGAGGGGGCATCACTGCCCTCACTTGGTGGGAGTAGGAAGCCCAGCCTTTGCTCCGTGGAGCTGGAATTGAACCTCCATCTCAGTGGGCCGCAGTCCTGCGCACAACCACTACACCACCGGGGCTCAGCCCAGACCTGGGTTCTTTGAACCATAAGTTTTTTTTTTTTATAAACCCAAAACATTATATTCATAAGACTGTTTCAAATGCCTAGATGTATTTCTTAGGAACTGCTTTGCTTTTTTTTCCCCCTTCTGACTAAGTTATCTTGATTTCTTATTAACTTTGAAAATGTGAACAATATTCTTATAAAATATTTTCATTTTGCTTGAATTACCTAAATTCAGTTTTTTATTGTTGCCTGCAATCTCTATTTGTCATGATATAGTAATTATGCTACCAATGTTTAACTACTGCTAATTAATTAATTAAGCAAAGACTATTGTCTTCATGCCTGTAATAACCTTTATTTTTTTAAGCTCAAGAGTGTTAAGGTTAACTAATGATAGTTTCAGTTCCTGAAATATCTATTGGATATGCAACACTTTTATTCTTATACCCTAATCATGCTTTCCAGTTTTCACTTCTGCCCTCTAAATATATTAATTGTGGAGCTCTTAACAATTTAAAGCTTTTCAGTTAATCTACTTTCCATATCTACCTGCCCTATAGCCATGTTGTTATTTATTATTAGGTGCCATTTAGTTGGTAGGGCTCATATTGATCCTGTGTACAATAAAATGAAACAATGGCTCTTCCTCACAAGTGTTATGGTGGAGCCCATTAATGGTGGGGGTAGATCAGAAGGGAAACACTCATGTTGCAGATCGCTGACTTCCTGAGACAAGAAAGCAAAAGCCACTTGGCCAGCAGTGGCTCCACAGGAGCAAAGGCTGGGCCTCCCACTCCCACCACCAGAGGGCAGTGATGCCCCCCCCAAAAACAAACAAACAGACAAGCCAACAAACAAACAAAAAAAAGCCACTTGACACACATAGCTTTTCAGTGGAGCCCTGGGGTTCAAGAAACAGGGACTGTTTTCTGCTGGATTCTCTCCAGGATTTGCAGGGACTCTTCCTACGATTTCCTGATAGTATCACTCCCCCTTCTCCTGAAGAAGATTTTTAAAGCTTTACCTTAGTTTGTCTTTATCTCTAAACCGTCTTAGGAATTTAAGCACTGTGAAAATATTCAATTTATTTTATGAAATATATCTTCAAGTACATTATAGAAAATTATTAGTTGGATGGATTTTTTAAAGAAATACTTAGGAAATTTTTGTTTTATAGATCTTTTCTTATGATATATCAACTCTCAGCAAAGTTCAGATTAAAGTTGAAGAAAATTAAAACAAACCCATGGGAGCCAAAATAGTTTCTTGAGCAGATCTTATATGAGCTTCTAGAACATCTCCAGAGAGATTTGACATGCCATCACTCACACTAATACTGGAAGAACCAAGGAGCTGCAGGATGCTGCTAAGCACGTCATCTGGGAAGACAGCTAAGGGTGCTAAAAGGGTAAGGAATAAAGGGAATGTCAGAGTGGCTTTCATAAGACCCACTGAGAGTTGTGCTTGAATGTAGAATAACTAAAGCAGATAGAAGAAATGATGAAGTAAAACTGTCAAATAGAACATTTTGAAGTGCAATTCAAGTAAATAGAGAAATGAAGAGATGATAAACTCATTCTCAGAGAACGTATGATGTCATTCAATTGCTTTGACAGTCTTTCCTTGGTTACTGGCATTTTTTTAGTCCATAAACAAACATAATTTATAATTAATTATGATGACTTTTATAATTATTAACCTTATAAGAAATACTATATTAATATATTTTGCTGGAAATAAACGAAAACTACTAACCATTTTGTAAAATGTGAATTGGTATCAGATATAAAGGTATCTTTTAAGGTGATAGGAAGGTTAAAATGATAATGAAAATCATAATGATAATAATTTATTTACTGTAATTGAAAGGTAGGAAATAATGGTATCTCGATGGTATAGGAGGTAGCTGCCTTGATGGGTTCCAAATGTTCTTTAGAAGGAGGAAAACATGCTAAATGAAAAGATCAGATTGCGCCCCCCCCTAAAAAAGAAAATATCAGATTGAATCAGCTGTCTGCTTTCTAGATAAATAATCAAACAAAGATGCTTCCACAGAAGACTCCATTGCAAAAGAACTACTCTATTTAAAGAGAGCATATTTTGAATTATTTTGAATAATAACAGAGAATTATTAAAGTAATATATGTAGGTGTTTTTTTGAAGGTGGTTTTAAAAATCAAGCAATTCTTATAAGGCTTGTAGTGAGAGATATAATTCTCCACCCAACTTTTAGACTGATTTCTAACTCTCAAGATGCCGTTTTATTTTTTTACTGCCACATCCTTAAATAAAAGCCTAATGTGACTGTTTCTCAATATTTTAATGATTCATGATATGTTGCTATTTAACAGATAGAAATGATTATAATACTAAATTATAGCACATGTTGAGTGCAGAACTACAAACGATGTTTGTATGTTTAAAGTGCTGTTTTCCATTAGCAATGAATACTTTTTTTAATGAATACTTTTATAGCTGGTAAAAAATTGTAATGAATGTAGTGCTTTATTTTCTCCCAGCTATTTTATTCTCAAGCAATTTGCATATTATGTAATTCAAATAGTTCGATCATTCCATTATATGATGGAGAATTGTAAAATCACCCCACATCAATTTTAGAACATTCCCTCCACCCCATGGGCAAATTGTCATGAACATGATTCATGCACTCACAATTTGTTTTAGTGCTCCCTCCCCAATCCCTCCTTCATTAGATACTCCTGAAATCCCCATTCCTGCCTTATTTCTCCCTAGTCCTGTGTTCTTTATTTCCCTTTGTATATGTTGTTATCATTATTTCTCCACTCCTGTGCTTCACATCTGAGAGATCCAGTATAAAACAAAATCGTGCTAAATTGGTAAAAATGAAACAATAGTATTCAGACAAAAATACTGTAATAAGAAAGAAGGAAAAGACCACCCATGATAAAAAATCCAGAAATTTGTGTTGTGGAACCAGTCAGAGATACTTGCACCCAGAACAAGTCAGGTTGTGTCGATAGATGGTCAATGGCCGGATGTTGAGATGAGATGGCATAATCACGATGACAATGGTCTCTGTCTTAGTGTGAGCTTGCTCGGGATTCTTGCCTGTGGCTAGTGGGGATCTACCAGTCATCCAGTTTGTCCAAATATTTTAAGCAGCATTTTTTATCAGTTCCTACGGGTTCATCTGTGATGCAGTGACTGAGATTAATTGTTTCTCTAACACGCTGCATTAAATAAGTATTTATTAAGAGAAGGAACCACATGTGGGAAGGTGTCAATACAAATATGTTAGACAAGAAGAAAAAAAATCTATGTGTTATACCCATGTGTATTCCCAATACTTATCTCATTTCAAACACAGTCATGAACTTTTTATTAATCCTTTATATAAAGCAACATCCCAACCCTTGCTAATGATCAGTACTTACATATTACAACCATGTTTGTACCATGAACAGCTGAATAAGTAGTTGCAGGAGTAGCAGAATTTTTAATGCTAGGCAACATCTCTAGCCTCCACCAAATGACCTTTCCCAGCATGGGATTGATTATAAAGTGGGGGTGGGACTGATAGGATTAGCTTTTGAGTTATTAAGAAGAGGATTCCCTAGTGTTCTATCCTGCTGTTTATACAAGCTCTTTAGGAAGAAAGGAAAAGTTATCTTATTACCAGCAAGATCCAAAGGGGAACTATGCAACTCTGGGATCCCAAAGACAGCTGTACCCCAAGAGGAGCAACAGCATAACCAGAAGCCAGAGCACGGGGCAGGGTGAGAAACATCTACAGCATACAGCAAGCTCAGATGAGTGCTCTTGTGGTTTGTGGAGGAGGATGGCATAGGCAGTTAATTGGGGAGTTGGACTCGCTGTCTCACTGAAGTGGCGCTCAGTGCCCCTGCATAGAGACTTGAGTGGGGTAGCTTGGGATATTTAATCCAGGAGTTGGATTTGCTGATCCACTGAGTTGAAGCTGAAAGCCTTAGGCTTGAGACTTATAGTAAAGTGGCCTGCCCTGTGGACATTTGCGAGCAGATGCTCAGGATCTTTGTAACATGTCAAGGTAAACCATTCAACCCTGACCCCTTCTCACTGACACGGCTACCTGTTAGCTTCCTTAATAAACGCTTCAATCATACATTTGGTCTGTGAGGACTGTGCAGTCATTACAATGGATATCAGATTTGGGAATTTATAGAACATTCATACAGCCAGAATCGTAGTGCACTGTGATTATTCTAAAGCTTGCTTTTTCTAGGTATGCAAATTTATGATAATTTCCCAAATGCTTCTTAAACATTACCTTGACATTAGGAGAATCTGTTTTCTTTCATGATTTCTTTTTCTGTCTGTCTGTCTTACACACACACACACACACACACACACACCCTCTAATTATAAACCTTTTAAGGAACTCTGCAAGACAAGCAATGTTTCTTTCCACAGGCTTCTCACACAGCAACCACTTTTCTGCAAAGGTGGTATCACTTGGCCATCCACTCCCCATCACCTAAAATTGTGCTGACATCCTTCATCTGCTCCAGTCCTACCTTGCTCTTCAGGGAATGTTATTTTCATTTCTTCACTGTCATGTAAATGAAGGACTGAGAATTTTAATAAACTTAAAAGCTTGTGGTACAAAAGCATTCTTTGATGTTACAAATTAGAGCAAAAATTAATCAAGGAAGTAATTAATTAAAGACATTGGATTTTTTTTCATTTTTCAGCTAAGGGCAAGAGATTTCTAATGTTAGCCCATTCATAATATTACATTATATTGCTTTATCCTTCTTTAGGCTAACTGTAAGTATTAAAATAGAGCATGATAAAACCAGAACAAAATAATAAAGAAAGGAACTCAAAAAGGTAAATATACAATCTTTGCTGTCTGTATACTGCATTCTAATAGGTTATAAAAACATTAAATATGTGAGTATATAAATATTGCAATGAGAATCAGATCATGTTTCCAAGGTCATAAAGAGATAGAGAAACCATAAAAATGAACAGAAATGGGAATAAGTTTGCCTTTTGGTTCAAAATAAAGAAATATATTACTGAAAGATTTACCAGGCTTTCTCCTCCCCTGTGACAGGAGCCCTTCTCATTCCTCTTAGCCAAAAAAAAAAAAAAGGCAATTGTGCAATAAATAAATGAATTAAATGTGTTAGTGCCCCATGCATTTTAGATAAAAGTACATTAATGCCAATTCTGCATCTTCACAACCCTATAATACAGAGCAGAACTCAGCCTTTGGGTGTCCCAGACAGCAATTCTTTCACATCAATAGATAACCTCATCTTTCCTCTGTAGAGTAACCAATAGTTGTGACCTGAAGACCTTGTGGTTAGCAGCCCAATGTGGAGCTCACTATATTATCAGGGCTCCATAAATACATAATAGTAACTAGAATATTTGTAAATAATAATATTTTAAAGATTAATTGCTGCTCTGCTATGACACGTAATAAATTAGCATGACCTTTGTAGCTATCATTCCTTATATGATGTCTAGAATTCTAGACTCTATGCTTTGACTCTAATCTAATTTGGAGAAAATTCTTTGTTACAGGATTAAAGTGGACTGTATCTTTATAAACTGCTCCCATCTAGGTGGGAGTTCTCTGTTACAAGATTAAAGTGGGATGTTTCTGTAGATTCTACTAGACAGGGTGATGTAAGTCATTGTCCTCTATTTCCTTGGGGGTATGGTTTGCTAGAAGACAAAAGCCCCAATTTCATGAAAGCCTTTCCACTGTATAAGGGCTCTTTTGGATACAGACAGAAATCCCATCACCAAAAATTATGCATGCTCCTAATCTCTATTAGAAGTGGTGAAGGCTGAGATCAGAGGAAAGAGAGACTAAGAAGAACAGCTTTGAGACAGAGCAGCTATCTCCACCTTTGTACAGAGATTGTAGGATTGTGAGACAGCACAAATGGTTGTCCTGGTCCATGGAAGCAAATTGAGCATGTAGCTGAGAGGCCAAGGACAAGATAAAAACTTGGCTACTGGTACTTCTGCAGAAAAATCTTTGTATCCTTTATGCTTCTTGATCGTGACATTTGGTAAACTTGCTAGCTCCCCTAATAAATCCCTTTAATTGAATCCCTTATTAAAGTTCTTACTTCAATAAGCAGTCTGTGAGCTTTCTTTGTCCATTGCAACAAAGATCCAAACCCAGGGTAGAAGTAAAGTGCCATTGAAGGACCAGTCCGTGTCAGAGTCATGAAGGATGGAGCTTGGAGGTCCACGTGACGATGGCAGCCTGGCAACAGCAAAGCCAGAGGGGTCAGGTAGGGCCCCCAATCCGCTTCATCTCCACAGACTCAACAATAGCCTGCCTATGCAATTTATAATAAAACCAGGAGTTATTTTGAGAGAGAAGGAAGACTGTCAGTAATTACATGGGAAAAGCAGGCCTAATGTGGGGGTGTCCTGGGAAAATTAGAAAATAACAGAAGGCATACTCCTTTTTTATGGTTCATTAATCATAAGAAAACTTTATTGAGAGTATTAGGCAATAACTAACATTAAAAAATATAGTAAGTATATTATGCTCCTTCTGGCAAAGGGACTATTGAACCTCTCTATCTTTCTTTCAAAGGAAAATATGGAGAGGAATAATATGTCATTGAGCAAAGTCATATCAGAGATTATAAGAAAATGGTGCTGGGTAGATATGAAAAGAAAAAAATGGAGAAATCATAACCTTTCATTAATTTGTTATTTCCACATGACTGTTCAAAATTGAGTTCGTCAAAACTCATATGTGTTAATTCACATAATTAAAAAGCCCACATCTAAATCAGTACTTAGATATAAACACAAAGAGGGTCAAATGTATTTTTTAAGATTCATCCCTTGATTTTACCTCTTCTGACAATTTTATTTTTATCAGAAAGGATCACCAACAAACCCAGAGTTTTCTGTATCCTCTCATCCAAATCTTTCTTTAAAAACATAGACTTATAATACATTGATAAATCCCCAAAATTGATTCTTACTTGCTTTGATAGCTGAATGATAAGCCCCATGTAACTCCAGCCCAAGTGCTTCACACATATTGTGCATTTTGGACTCTATTTCCATAGCTCCTTATACAGAAAAAGAAAGAGACTACTTTCCAAACCAAAAGTTTGGACAGTTTCCAGAAGTAACCTAATGACAACAACAACAACAACAAAATTCTTATGACCGTTATCTTCTTTCCTCTTCTTAATTTCAGACTCATGGCTTGTCCCCTGGAACATATCAGAATTGGGTTGGAGTTATAAAAGTTCTTAACTTTGCTTCTAGTGTCATCTTTTTTCCCCTCCATTTTACATCTACAAAGTGGGAAAAAAAAACCTCTAAAAACTCAATGCTTATAAATCCAATGAATAATGACCTCATAAGACATAGACCTGTTCCATTGGGTTTTCATGGTTGTAATCTTTATAAAAGCAGATTTCTAAATTTATCCATGAAGCAATGGGAGAGTTTGAATAGCGACTTTTCAATTAATAGCTGAGCCCCTAGCCATTGAACAACCTGAGCTCCTAAAATGAATATAGTTATATGCTTTTTCAAAATTTTCCCAAAGGGTTATACATATTAAACATAATGAGAGCAATTTGAAGTATAAAGCATTAAATGGTGATAAAACTATCAGGAGAATGCCTCTTAAAAAGGGAGCAATGTTCTCTTTAATAGGAATTTAAGGCACAGCATGTAGAACATGCACCCAAGATCTATTGATGATCACTGATGATTGAAATGCAAAAATTGGAAACAAAGAGGATCAGACAGTAGTTGGAAAACATGGAATTGGTAATAAAAGTGAAGCTGGAGATCACATGACTGAATTTTGCAAGCACAACATTCTTTTTTCACGAAAGATGCCTTTTGAGCAATACAAAAAGTGACTACATGCATGGGCTTCTCAGATGAAATGCACAGATATCAACTTGACTACATCTGTGAAAAGAGGTGATGGAGAAACACAAACTCCGCAGTCATTACCAGGTCATGGAATGACTGTGGAACAGACCATCAATTGCTCAGATGTACATCCAAGTTAAAGCAGAAGAAATTACAACAAGTCCATGAAAACTAAAAAATCATCTTGAATCTATCCAATCTGAATTTTGAGAACATGTTAAGAACAGGCTGGGCACACTGTACACTGATTACAAAATATCTGATGAGTTCTGGGAGAACATTATTCATGAAGGAAGCAAACAAGCAAAAAGGAAAACACATTGAATAGACAGGGAAGAAATAAAAGAACAAGGTGGATAACAGAAGAAACTCTAAAACTTGCTCTTAAAAGCAGAGTAGCTAAAGCAAATGGATAGAATGATGAAGTGACAGAGATGAATATAGAATATAGAATATTATATAGAATATAGAATATTTCAAAATGCATCTTAAGAGAAAAAATAAATGATTTTAATAAAATTTGCAAAGACCTAGAATTATAAAAACCAAGAAGAAGAAACATGCTTGACATATCAGAAACTATATGAATTAAAGAAAAATGTAAGCCTTGAATTGCACTTTCAAAAGATTCTTTGGTCAAAATATTGAGATATAAGCAAAGTAAAGGTTCTAGGAGCAAAGTGCAGGGATCGTTAATAGAAGATGGAAAAAATACACAGTCCCTCTACCACAAAGAACTAGTTAGCATTCCAACATTTAAGGAAGTACATATGAGCAATGGTGCTGAACAAAGAAATGCAAGCTGACAACATTAGCCAAAAACAAGGCTGTAGGAACAGATGGAATACAATTGAAGTATTTCAACAAGTTGATGAATCATTGGAAGCACTGATATAGACTAGGGAATTTGGAGAACAACTACTTGGCCAACTGACTGGAAGAGATTTGTATCTCTTTTTTTGTGGGGGAGAGCATCACTGCCCTCTTGTGGTCGTGGGAGCTACCCAGCCTTGCTCCAGATACGGATTTGCTTTGCATTTTAAGAGCAATGTTCTCTTGATAGAAATTTAAGGCACAACATGTTGATCATGCCCCCAAGATTTATTGATGATCATTGATGATTAAAATGCAAAAATTGGAAACAAAGAGGAACAGACAGTAGTTGGAAAATATGGATTTGTTAGTAAAAGTGAAAGTGGAGATCACATGACTGAATTTTCCAAGAACAACTTTTTTTTTCCACAAAAGATTCCTTTTCAGCAGTCCAAGAAGTGGTTACATGCATGGACTTCTCAGATGAAATACACAGATATCAAATTGACTACATCTGTGCAAAGAGATGATGGAGAAATGTAAGCTCAGCAGCTAAAAGGAGCACATATCAATAAAAGGTGATACAACAATATTCAAACTACAGAACAATATCTTAAATATCATATGTAAATAAAATTTTGCTGATGATCATCCAGCAACAGTTGCAGCAGTATATTGATAGTGAACAGTTAGAGATTCAGGTCAAATTCGAAGAGGACATAGAACAAGAGATATCATTGCTGAAAGCAGCGACTACCAGAAAGATATTTACTTATCTTTCAGTGAGTAGGCCAATGCATTGGACTGTGTGAATCACAAACTATGGCTAGCCTTGTGAAGAAGAGGTATTCCAGAACACTTCATTGAGTTTATGTGGAATTTATACATGAGGAGATTGAAAAGTTTAATATCAATATAAGTGAGTATTAGAGTTGCATCCTCTCATCATAAATATTAAATTTGTATGAAGAACCAGTAATCAAAGGCGATGGATAAGTGTTGGAGGAAGGCTTATTAACAAATGCAGATGACACAATTTTATTTGGTGAAAGTAAGGAAGACATAAGGCACTTCATTTGGTGTGAAGATTGAGGATTGCATTCTTCAGTGTGGATTAAAACTCAATGTAAAGAAAACCAAAATTCTCATAACTAGACCAATAAACAACCTTATGCTAATTGGAGAAATATAAGATGGACAGTCTCTGATATTAGAGGAAGGCCATCACGAGTTGGATAGGTGCAGTTGTACAGTGATAAATACTATTTATTATAGTAACATTATAGAGAACATGAGACAGAGAGAAATCATAAGAGTCAGACATATTATCATCATGGTAGCATGCTCACCTCTGCCAATGGAGCCGTCCACATGAAGAGAGCAAGTGGGGGAAAGGATTACATGAGAGAGAGGGACTGAGAGTGTCTGGTGCTGAGGGGGCTCGAGAAAGACAGGAGAGAGAACCTCTTTATTATATCCAATCCTTTGGAGCCATGCCAGGCCCCTAATCACAGGTAAGGACATACGTCACAGGAAAGGGTTGTGCTACAGGCACATGTTATAGGAGACGGAGGTATCAAGGTCCCATGTGACAAGACCAGACCCCAGACTCCTGGATGTGGCTAAACAGGTTAGACTAGAGATCATTAACCTCAGCCTGTGAATCTGTCCACCGTGCTTATCATACTTCAGAGGGAGCTAACCATTGTCTTAAGAATGGGGACTGCAGCCCGCGGGCTTGGCAGTTCAAATCCAGCGGCGACTCTCAGCAACAGTGCTGGGTAGCTCCCACGACCACCAGAGCACAGTGATGCCCCCCAAAAAACAAACAAAAAGTATGGGGAGCCGGTCCTGTCAGTTGTGTAGGGCCCAAAGGTCTTAGTTAGCTTAGAGCCTCAGAGAGAGTATCTAACTTCAGAATTCCACACTAGGGGCTGGTAAATATTTTCGAGTATATAATTGTGGAAAACTCCTCACTTTGTCTCACAGAGAAAAAAATTAAAGTGGTCAATGAATTTTTTCTTGCTTGGGTTCACACTGAATACTCATTGAAGCAGCATTCTTCTTCATACAATTCAGCTTCTCTTATTGATTTCTTAGCATATAGATTAAATAACAATTGAGAGAAGATACAACACTGACACACACTTTCCTTGATTATGAACTGTGCAATATTATCTTCTACTGTACACATAAATGCCTTGATCCATATATAGTTTCCACATGAGTACAAAAGGAGTGTCTGGAATACCCATTCTTCTCACAGCTACCCATTGTTTGTTGTGATCCACACAGTTGCATGTCTTTGCATTGTGAATGAAACACACGTAAATATCTTTTGGGTATTCTCTGCTTTCAGCCAATATCTCTCTGACATTAGCAACCAGAGACTTAATTTCATGTCTTCTGAATCTCTGGCAATTCCTATCTATCTACTGCTAACTGCTGAAGGATGACTGTCAACAAAATGTTACTTGAATCTGATATTTATTATATTGTTCTATAATTTGAGTATTTAACTGGGTAGGCTTTCTTTGCAATGGATATGGTTGTAGATCTCCTCCATTCAGCTGAAGAAGCAGCTGTCTTATAATTTTTATGGCTCAGAAAAATAAGTGTGATTCCAAAACTTCAACAGCTTGTTGATAAATTTCAATTGAAATTTTGTCAGTTTTTGCATTCTTGGTTTTGGCTAATGCTTTCAGTGGCCCTTAAACTATTCCCTTCAACACCACAGTTTCTTGAGCATATGCTACCTGTTATTTGGTTGAATGTTGATTAATTTGTTGTGGAGCAGTGATTCTTTATATTCTTTTCATCTTTTTTATTATTATTAATCATTTTATTAGGGGGTTTTTACAAATCTTATGACAATCAATCATTCACTTTCATTAAGCACACTCGTTTATGAGTTGCTATCAACATTTCTGAAATATTTTCTTCCTCCTAAGCCCTTAGTTGACATCAACTCATCTCCCCCCCACCTTCCTTCCACACCCTCCCACCCTAATGAATCCTTATCAATTACAGTACATATTATTGTGGTTATTTTGCATCTTACGCTGTCCATTGTCTATCTTCATGTACATTTCTGTTATTCTTCCTGTGGTATTCATGTGTTTATGTTAATTTTATGATTGAAATGTAGGGGTGGAGCCTAGCCTGTTAATCTGGAGATAGCCATTCAGTAGCCAATGAGGCCTCTGTGTGGGCATGGCTTTCTCCTGAGACTTCTAGGAAATCTCGCCATATTTCCCTCGTGAAGATGAGACGCTATCTTCCCCAGTTGTTGGGAGTTAGTCTCAGAGACGATGAATCAAGGGCAAGACAAGATGGCAGCATCCGAGAAGCTGGAGGAGCTGGCGGAGAGACCACACGCCTTTGCTCTGATGGAGCCAGACCTCTGAAGCTGGGGGAGGCCAAATGGAGACCTCTGCCAGCGATGAGTTGCTTCTGCTGTTGATGAACTCTGAGCACCGGAAGCGAGTAGCCATGTGGAGACCCCTGCCAGCGCCGGGATTCGTTCCCCACTGACCTGTGACTTTGTGAGTCAAGAGGAGACTTTATAGACTGATTTCGGGCATATGGGTTAATATTGGACTTAGGACTTTGAACTGGGCTGGGCTCACTGTCCTGTTCCTCTTGCATATAAACTTTTTCCTAATATCTACATGCATGTCCTTGAATTTGTTCCTCTAGTCTGTCTGGACTAACACACTTTCCCTGGGGGGGGGGGTTGTTATAAATACAACCTTGTGTTAACCTCCCCCTTTACCCCTTCCCTCTGGTACCACCATCCCCTTCCCATCAAGATATCACTATTCGCACTACTGTTCCTAAGGGTTTTATCTATCCTAATTCCATGTATCGGGAGGTCTTATTTGTACAAATGGGTATACCACAGTCTAACCAAATTTGTAATGTAGAACTTGGTCATGGTAGTGGGGATGAGGATTCAGGAACTGGAGGAAAGATGTGTATTTCATTGGTTCTACCCCTTCAGTCCTTCATTCACATTAATATAATTGTTCCTTTTGTATCATTTGATGAGTAATAACTGATTCCGTCAATCTTTCATGATTATACAGGCTGGTGTTCTTCTTCCAAGTGGATCTATTTTCTTCCCTGCTAGATGGCTGCTTTTAAAACTCCAAACCTTTAAAATTCCATATTCTATACCTTAAAAGAGAGGGGCACCATCCACTCTCCTCCTTACATCTGCTTATGTACCCATTTTGTCTTCAGTGATCATGTTGACAAAGTTAGTATCACAGAGTGCCAGGTTATTAGAACAAAGTGTCATTGTGTTTAGGGAGCCCTGGAGTAGAATCCCAAATCCATCTACTCTCTTAATACTTAACATAAAAATATATGTATATTTACCTATCCTTTTCATTATAAATTAATATATTTACAAGTATATTCATATAGATGTACCTCTATATATAGCTTTTGCTTCTTATATCATTCCTCTATTTCCTTTCACCCTCCTCCTGTCCCACTATGGTGCTCACCCTCCACTCATGTCTAGGTCATTTCCCTTGAATACATTGTGCTTGATCAAACTCCACCAGGCCCCCTTGCCATCCATTTTTAGATATCTTGTTTTTGATGCTCCTTGCGTCATTCAATTTTTTTTCCCCACAGAATCTTTCAATATTGCAACTCTAGACTTGAATTTCTTTTTTATGTCTTTAAAATGTACGAATGCTTTTTTGTTTGTTTTTGTTGTTGTTGCTTTTTGGGCAACACTTCCATCTGGTGGTGGGAGTAGGAGGCCCAGCCTTTGCCCCTGTGGAGCCGCTGCTGGAATTGAACCTCCATCCCAGTGGGCTGCAGTCCCACGCACAACCACTACGCCACAGGGGCTCAGCCTCGAATGTGCAAATGTTTTATACCTTTAGGTTTTCTAATTCTAGATCTTTACAAATTTTATTAATTTTTTTCTTTGCTTTCTCCGGCTGTCTTTAAAATTTTTCTATTCAATTGTTTGAATTCATAATTTCTTCCATTTCCCTCAGCTACAGAGGAAGAACGACAGTTTCCGAGGTTCTTTGGACATCTACTTTAATCTTGTCTGTTTACACTCTCTTTGAATGATGTTTTTGCTATCTTCATGTGTGATATTCTGTCCATCCCACCACTCATCAAGTCTTCTGTCATTACTATTCAGTGTAACCAATATGTTCTGGAGAAAATCTCAAAATTCAAGTTGGATATGCAAATTTATTTCTTGACTTATTTAATTTTATTGTACTCATTTTAATCTTCTTCACCTTTAACTTGAACTTACATAGTGCTACTCGTTGACCTGTTCTACAGCTGGCCCCTGGCTTGTTTTCAGCTGCTGATAGAGTTTCTCCTTTTTTCTTCCCAGATATGGAGTCAATTTGATTTCTGTTCATTTCAACTGAGAAGTTCACATATTTAGTGATCAGGTGTTTTATTAAGGAAAGATATTTGCGATTAAGAAGACAGTGGTCTTAAAAAATCCTACCATGTGATATCCAGTTTCATTTCTATCACCAAGACTATATTTTCCAACTATTGGTTCTTCCTCTTGTTTCTAACTTTGCATTACAATCATCAGTAATTATCAACTCATCCTGATTAATGTTTGATCAATTTCATATTGAAGGTAATATGACTTTCTATTTTTGCTGCATAAATTTAAATAATTGCTGTATTGATTGGATTACCTTGTAAGGTAGAGTCATTCTCCTATCACAGACAGCATTATACTTCAAAATAGATGCTCTGCCATTCCTCTTGTATCTTTCATTTGTGGCATAATAAAATTTATGCCTAATTCAAAACAGCCAACAGCCCTCACAATGACCTATAATATCTATACTTATTTGCTCTATTTCATTTTAGACAACTTCCACTATTGGTAGGGTCATATTTCATACAAGTTCCAATAATTAATAGATTTTTGCAGTTATTCTTCTCATTTTAAGTATTTTCCCATCAATAAAGAAAGGTCCCAAAGATTTTCCTCCCACAGGACTTACTTCGTTCTTGTCTTTGAGAAGGCAGCTCTGTCTCGGTCATATTTTGAGTGCTTTCTGACCTGAAGAGGCTCATCAACTCACAGTATTTCTGACAATATTCTGCCTCTCATGGAAATTTCAGTATCTCAGTGTTTTGCTGCTCTCCAGAAGGTTCTTGGTGGATAATGACATTGAAAGCAGACATCCTGTATGCCTTCCTCATCCTCTGCTCTTAGTCTGGAAGCTCTGCTGAAACCTGCTCCTTTTGGGTGACCCTGCTAATAATTGAAATACCAGTGATGTATTTTCCAGTCTCAAGCACTGCAGTGTGACAAAGTGACAGACACGTAAGTTGGTAGTATATTATGATTTGTGGAAAAGTCTATTCAAATTTTGACTGAAAATGATAATATGCAAGTCTGATATTCATGATGTGCATGGATATACTGACTCCCCTTCAGATTAAATAATTGATATATTTCTCAGCATGTCATTAAAGTGAAGAAAGAGATCCATGGCCTATTGAGATTTTGCAGACTGCCCTAAAGTCCAGACCAGACACTTTGAGAAGTTCTGGATTCTTAGGATTTGCAGGTTAAGTTTCAGTTTCATGCTTCTCTCTAGCCCTTCTGGCCTATGTGTAACACTTCCCTATAAGCAAAGCTACCAATAAAAGAATGACATTGTGGAAGTCCCCCAATGCTGAGGTCACTTGATAGTTACCTCTGTCCCCTTTCTTCTACCCCTGTGTAACCCTATGGAATGTAGGAATAAGCTGTTTGGGAGCTCTTGACCTTTGACTTTGGTTCAGCATTGCTCTGCCAGAAAAAAAAAGATTTACATAAGTTATTTTTTAATTGTCTGATTTCATTTGTTCTAGTAACTTTATTTTTTCCTAGTAGTCACTGAAATCTTTATGTGTTTAGTGTCTACCTACTATTTTGGCATTTGGCTTTCATACAACATTGAATATGTCAATATTTGGTTCATGATTATAATACAACTTTATTCAGTGCTATTTATAAATATTTATCAAATTTTGAAAATATGTTCAAGGCCAGACCTTCAGAAGAATAATTTATCAGTAATGACTTGTGAGCCAAACACTTTAACTAGATTGGTAGCCATATATCAATCTCTTTTCTCTTAAATGATCATATACTCCAAATGAAATAGTCACCTCACTGGATTTTCTTGTACTGTATTAGAAATGCATTTTTCATTTCATTTTGATATAATTTACCATTGGAAAATGCATCATGCTTTGTGACTGAGTGAGTAATCAAATAGATTCAGTTTCTGTATTGCTGGGGGGTTTTGTTAATCATTTGAAATATGTCATCCTTCTAAATATCATCCCATACTCTCTATTAGCTCTTCATGAAGGCTTTCTATTCCTGCCATTTTCTTCAGTTCTTTTCTTGGTTTCATTCTCATTGCCTACATCCTGCACCTGACCTAACATTTCTAAGACTTCAGCTGTGCACACTTGAGTCAAGAATAGTGAGTCCTTCCTTTGCAGTGTTCTTCATACATCTTTTTAAAAACTACTTCTTATTTATATTCATTTTCTGTTCATTAACTTAAACTACTCTTTTTTTTAGAAAAGCAACAACAAATCTAAATATCTGTAGATGTCAATGTCTGCAGTATGTCATTAAAAGAATCCTGTAATTCTTTTGCTTTATCTATATTTCCACTCACACTTGATCCTTCCATTGACTAGACTCTGTCATCATAACTTCAGAGATTATATGGTGTCCATTTCTACCATCTCTCTTCTCTTGTGCTTTGCTGCTTTACCAAATATCAAGTAGTATTTCAAATATTCTTTTTCCTTAAATTTTCCCCAACAATTTCAGTCACCTTTAGTTCAGCAATTTTAATATATTTTAATCATCTTTTGTCATTTCTATTGGAAACCTGCATATAGGGTTGGGTTGCAATCTGCACAGTGGGCACTTCCAAGGCACCAGCAGCTCTAGGGGGAAAGACTGCGCTTTCTCCTCCTGTAAAGTTAGTCTCAGCACCCACAGGGGTGCTTTGGGTCAGTGTTGACTCGAAGGTTGGAGGTTTCTGTTGGAACCCTAGGGTGTAAGGCTGGGCTGCAATCTGAATAGTGGGGGAAGACAGGTCTTTTTCATCCTGTAGAGTTAGTCTCAGAAACCCACAGGAGGGCGCTGTGGGTCAGCATCAACTCGAAGTTTGGTGTTGGTTTTATTATTTAATTAAATCTATATTATTTCTCATAAAGCTTTAATCAGTGCTTCAATATTTTTCTGTATGATAAGTTCAATTATTTCTTCTATTCATGCCAGTGACTTTATTCATAAAAATTTGGTCTGACTTCACCCCTTATCATGCCAACAATTTCCTTAAAAGATTAATTATCCATGCTATACTGCACCCTGACTGGCTCATCTTTTCCCAAAGGACATTAGATCTCACTCCATACCCCCCTCCCCCATTGGCTCTTCGATGCTTCCTTCCCCCCACTCTCATGACTTCCATTCCACCTTACAGATCAGAGTGTACCAGAGCATGCACACTGCGACAGATAAGAGCATGCGACACTGGGAATCCAGGATAGATAAACCCTTTAGGGCCAAGGAGGAAAGTAGAGCTGTCCAGAGGATTAGGGGAGGGTGAGGGGGGGGGGGTAAGAGGGAATCAATCACCACGATCAACCTCGAACTCCCTCCCAGGAAGACAAATAACAGAAAAGTGGGTGAGGAGCGACAGAAGATGGTGTAAGATATGGTAATAATAATCTATAACTTATCAAGGATTCGTGAGGGAGGGAGGACTAGGGAGGAAGGGGCAAGAAACGGGGAGCTGACATTAGGGGTTCTGGAGGTAAGAGAGTGCTTTGAAAATGATGATGGAAGCATATGTAAAAATGTGCATGACACATTGGATGAAGGTAGGTATGGGTTGTGATGAGAGATTTAAGAGGCCCCAATAGAAGTATTTAAAAATAAATAAACAAGCAAATAAATAAAGATCAAATTTTCAGATAAAAGAAAAAGATTAATCACATGCCTCTAATTGAAATTAAACAACTCTCCTCAGAACCTCTCTTCTTTGACTTCCTACTAACTTGGTCTGGTTTTAGTCTTGGTTCTCTGGCCATTCTTTAGTCTCTTGTAAATTTATTCTCTCTTCTTTTCCATTGATATTGGGATTCTTCAAGGCTTAATTCTAGGCCATTTATTTCACATCTTCTTGTGTCTTTTATTTCCTAAAATATCTTATTCATGATTCCATAACTACATATGAATGGCTCAGAACTGTAAATCTTTAACAAAATGCTTCTTGAGTGAATAAAATGCTTATATTCAGCTACCAATTTTCATCTCCATGAGTAAATATCAAGAGAGCAGTTCATAGAGTCCAACATAAAATTCATGATCTTTGATATTCTCCTTCTCAACTCCCAAATCCAACAAGTTGGTTCTTCCCCAGTTTTTAATCTGTTAATGCACCAACTGCACTAGCCCCAAACTGAAGAGCAAACCTTGTCTCATGTCACCCCTCAACCACTCTGAAGAGCCTCCAGCATGTCGTTATGATGATTTTCACTTCAACAGTTTCTTTAGTTTGTCTGTGTATCTTTATCTTTCCACAACTCCTTCGGCTTTTGGTCATAATCATTCACCTATAGACCCTGGGTTGGCAAACTCTTGAGACTGAAGAACCAATCCTGTCCCTCTTAACAACTTTAAAATCACTCAAAAGGCTTAAATATATATTTTCCAAACAAATGAAATCATCGTGAGCTGAAGTAATTACCTTTATGTGTTTTCAATGTTACTTCAGAGCAGCGTGTTCACACTGAAAGAGCCGCATATGACTCATGCCAGTTTGCCGACCACTGACCTGGACCAATGCAATCATTCCCTTATGCCTCTACTAGTCTGTGTTCTTGATATTTTAATATCCATTATTCACAAAGGTATTAGAATGAAATAGCTAAAATATTCTCAACTACTTCCTCTGTTTGAAATAATACATTTTAATCAATCTAAAAGTAAAGATAAATTCTTAAAACTTGGCATCATCTTAGTACCAACTATTTCTCCAGCTGTCACAACGCTCTTCCCTCGCCCCTCTTCACATCCCTTCACCCTCTGTTGCTTTGCTTCAGGCCTCAAGGCCTTGGTAAAGTCATTTATTCTGCCTCAGCCACTTTTCTCTACATCTACACTTTAAAATCATGGTTAATTTTTATTATTTTTATTATCCATTTCAATCGTCACTTCTTTGAGGAAACCCTGTCTAATTCTCCCCATGTAAGGGATCCTGATGTAACAAATTTATCTCATCTAAATAGTATTTATTACACTTGTCATTTCAAATTTAGTTCATAATAATATCATTTGAACAACGATGAAACTTTTTCGGTGGAAAAAAATTTTTCTTTTTATTACAAACATACAAATCATGCATGCATATTTGTTAAGTAGTTCATAAAGACTATGAAATAACTAAATACAAGTGGAGTCCCAAAATTGTGTTTAAAAATCCCACCTTTTATTTTTTAAAGTCCTTATGGACCCCTCAGAGTAAACTTTCAATAATTCATTTTTCCAAAATTCATTGAGAGGTTTTTTTGGGGGAGGGCATCACTGTCCTCTGGTGGTGGGAGTAGGAGGCCTAGCCTTTGCTCCGTGGAGCTGGAATTGAACCTCCATCCCAGTGGGCCACAGTCCCGTGCACAACCACTACGCCACTGGGTCTCAGCCCTGAGAGAGTTTTTATAATCTTGGAAGGTATCCTTGAATGAGGAATTTAAGGAAGAAAACATGGACAGGTCCAAATAGTTGCAAAGTATAGAGAAAAGAAGATTGTCAGCAGAAGGTGAGTAAGATCTATACATATGGATGGCACTGATTTGGGAAAAACTTTCTGATCACTGGGAATTATGGATTGTCTGATAAATGGTAGCAAGTAAAATTTAAAGAGAGAGAAGGTGTGGCAGAGACCAAGGGATCTCTGTGTGAAATGGACTATAACGAGAGGTGAAAAATAACTGTTCTCTGAAAATGACATTAAGTTTTGAAACTGCAGTTTGAAAACATTGTATAAGACCGTACTTTTGAAACTACACAATGATAGCAGAAAAGCTTGTGCAAACTATCGTATTGTCCTATTTAATTTAATATTCTTTCTGTTTTATTTATATTTATGCATGTATAAATATTTTATCTATATCAAACATCTGCTACATATAACATACACTTTCTAAATCTCTGCCAAAAACATAAGATAATAAATACTAATGTATGTGAAGAAGTTATGAAAAATGAGAAAATTATACTTTAATGCATTTTAATGCAACCTTTGGGAGCCTGCACACATGAACGCACACGTACATGTGTCCATCCAACTCCTAAAACACGACGTTGATTAAATAATGAGTAGACTATTTGACTGCTCAGTGAAAGATGTTTTTAGGTGCGTTCCAGTTGAGTCTGCCTCAGAGTGACCCTAAGAACCACAGAACACACGGCCCTGTCTAGTGTCATCCTCAACATTTTAAAATCTGAGCCCAATGTTTAATCACAATCTGTCCAGTCAAGATCCTTTTAAAAAAAATGTGTCTCGACTTTATTAAACGTGATATCCTTTTACAGGGACAGATCTTATCCGAGAAGTAGGTGGTTCAAATCCACCAAAGGCTTTGCATAAGAAAAAGGAGGAAATTGGCTACCATAAAGATTTATAGTTTTCAAAACCCCATAGGATAATTATACTTTTTTTGATAGGGTCATTATGAATCCAAATCTATTCAACAGAGTTTACACCGTGCACTCATGTGCGCGCATGCGCACACACACTGGTATCATTGATTTTATTGGAAAATCCCATTTTCTTTTTATTACATTTTTTGTGAACATTTTAAAGCATACAGGAGCAAACGATTTGAAGTATAATTTTATCTTCCATTATTGTGAATTCCAGAGGTGATATATGTCCATCTATTTACCCTATATAAATTTGATTATCTCTGCATATTTACTTTGGGAAACTTGTCTGCTAATAAAAAAAGAAAGAAAAATGGCGTTCTAGTAATTACAAAATTTCTAGGTTGGAAATTGCTTATGTACATTTTATTATGGTATCCTCAGTTAACAAGGCAATTGAAAAGTTGCTAAGAGTGGCAATTAAAAATTTAAAATCAAAAAAATCAAAAAAAAAAAATTTAAAATCATATTGACTGGCCTTTCTTGGAAACCAACAAATAGTAACACTGCCAACAGTGAACTTCACAAATTTGTGAAATTCTCTTTTTTTGACAATAATAAATCTGCATTCCTGTTTTCATTCCTGTCATAAAAGACTATGAACTTGCTGATTCAAAATATTCAATAATGGTTCTTTTCAGATCACTTATTCCCAGGATGTCAACATTTATGCATATTATTTCATTTTGACAACTTTCAATTTATTTAGATTCATGCTTTATGCATTCATATTCCAAGTGTATGTTTACCGGTGTTATCTTCTCATTTTGATTCATGTCACATCAGTGAATGAAGCTGCTGAAAGTTTTACTCCATCCGCCTCCTTCATGAAGATCAGTCCTTCAGGGAGACTGCTCTTCTTCAGTCATATGTTGAGCACCTTCCTCTTGGAGAGCTTCATCATCTGGCCCTTCATAAGCCAATGTTCCACTCTTAATAATGCTGTCACTGTCATTTCTTTAGAGGTTGAGTGCCGTAGCCATCTTTCTACTTCACCTTTCTCTGGAAGTCCCACTAAAGCCAGTCCACCATATTAGATGTAACAGTAATTGAAATACCAATGACATACCTCCCAGCATCATGGCATTACTCAGATCAGTACAGACAAACTGGCAGACAAGTGGTGAGCCAACCTTAATAGCACAGCAAGTTTTCCAATTGTGTCTACAATTATAGTATTAGCACTAGCTACACTTGTATAAATTATGGAATAATTATGGAATAACTAGTATGAGTAAATAGAATCATGCATATATAAATAGTTCATATAGTAAATAAGAGTTCATATACAGTATTATCTCAAATCCATAAAACTCTTTGCCCTTTAGTGCAGAGACTGTACCTAACTGGAAATGAAGTAACAGCCTCCAAATAAGAAATACTGCTGACATAGACACATTGGTAAAAATTCAGTCTTGATGAGTTCTGGCCTCAGGTACTGCTAAAATCATTATATGTAACTGAGAGAAAAGAAACATGAAGAAATTTGTGTTAGTCTGGGTAGACTAGAGAAACAAAATTCATAAACTCGCATATGTTTATAAGGGAGAGGTTTATATACAAGATCAATTGAACATTAAAAAAAACACTCCAACTTAGTCCAATCCAAGGTCAGAAGTCTGATATTAGCTCATATGTCTGATTCCAATCTATAAGTCTTCTAAAGATTCAAGAAAACCCTGCAATGATGCCAAATGCAGGATGATCACAGACCAGTGGGTAGAAAGCCTTTGGATCCAGTGGTGTTAGAAACATCTCAGCACTGGCAGGGGTCTCCATGCGGCTTCCCTAGGTCTGGGATTATGGCCCCAACAGGGTAGGTTCTTCTCCTCTGGGATATCTCACAGGGAACAGCCTTGTCAGTTGAGTGTCTCCAAAAGAGCACACCTTATCAGTAGAAAATCTCCAAGGAAGTGAACCAAGAGAGATAGTATCTCTGCTTCCAAGAAGGAATGATTCTATTTCCAGAATTCTCAGGAAAAGACCATGCCCACACAGAGGTCTCATTGCCTAGCTCCAGTTTGACAGAATAGCCTCCACCCCTACACTCTTAATCCTCAAATTGACACCAGATTAGATGACTGCCACAAAATTAAAACAAGTGTTATTTATGTTTTCTCCTTATAATGTGTTTTATTAATATTTAATATTTGAAGTGAATATATAGTTTTTAATTAATCATGTGTGAGTAGACATATCTCAAAAAGTCATTTTTTAGAGATTTTTAATTTGCTATGTGAATTTTTTTCAGCAAAATTGGCTGCCTCCCACCTTCCTGAAAGATATGCACAATGCCCCCTGTAAATATAGGAAGCCAGGTCATTTGTATACTGACACTGTTCTTCCCTCTGTGTGTGAGAAGAAAAATGCCTGTACAGAGGTGGTCATATTCTGCACTGATTAATTTAGAAGCAATATTATACTTATTGTCCTGGAGAAGGAGCTTAGAATCTTAATCCTTTTCTGCATTGCATTCATTATTAGAATTTTTTAAAGTTTGTAATATGTACCATAACTAAATCAGCTGAAAAGTTACTAATTATTTTTTATGTTGCAAAAATTACTTATAGACACATAGGACTATGCATGTAGATAAGAGTCATATAGATTGGTGATATTTTACTATGAGTCTAGATGGAGTTTGTGTGTGTGTGTGTGTGACCACATGGGCATACACGAGCATAGACTATCCATATGAGGCTATGATTACTGCTGCTGAGCTGCAGACCTTGTAGAGCATTGCTTTACATGTAACAGAGATTCTGATTTGGAGCCATTTTCTGTGACTTGTAGACCTTGAACTGGTCTCTATCCTTGATAGCTGTTGCTTAAAAAGTATTTCTACTGACAACGTGTAAATAGAATGAATATTCAGGGCAGCTCTTTTCAGATATTACTGATGTGGAAGAATGAATAATATATTTAAACATGTTATAGGACATCTATACTACAAACAAATATTCTGAGATTCAGAAAAGAGGTTTCAAAAAGTATGTGGAAAATTGGAATTGAAAAATATTGGATTTTTTAATGAACTTTTCATTTTCTATTGAAACTTCAACCTGCTCACTTATAGTCAGATAAAAAGCAGAGGACTTTAAGAAGGAGAGAGAGATGTTGAGTGGAACTTTCATTGCTACCATTTAATGGGAGCACTTGTCAATAAACACATTCTACACTAGGGTAGACCCTATATTTATCTCAGGGCACTCGTATTGATGGACTTTAGAATTTGTTGTAACTGTTGAATATGACCTTCCCATTCCACTTAGTTTTTTTTTTCCACTTAGTTTTTAAATAGCTCTGAGGTGAAGTGATTACCCATGGATCTGCTAAACACGAGGTCAGCAGTTCTCAGTTACCAGGCCCTCAGAGGCAAGCTGATGAGGCTTTTTAGAGACTCCTCAGTCAGGAAGACTTCCCTTTATTGCATGACCCACTGTTCTTCCTTTCAGACCTTTCTTATGATTTACATCTACCCTCAAATGCCAAAACAAAACTTATTTCCATAGAATCTCTTCAGAAATTCATTGTGACCTTGGACAATGAGCCTGAGGTGGTTAAGCATTGGACTTCTATCTACCGGTCTGGTCGCCAGCTGGAAAAACCGAGCATCCTACTTCTGTAAACACTTCCGAGTCTCAGAACCCCGCAGGGGGTTACAGCGAGTCGGCATTGATTCCATGGCAGTGCGTTTGTTTGTCATTTCTGAGAGGACAGAGTAGAAACACCAAAAGCATGTTGTTCTGATTGCAAATGATGAAAAGAGTAGAAAGTCTCATCTTTCTTTCGTGCAGTGCTTGCTCAGGTTTCCAATGTAGGACCTTGTATTTAACAGCCCAACTCATAGTTCTTGTCACTGCCAGAGCTCCACGTAGGCTCACCTCTTTTATCTTTCCTGAATTCTTCTCAGGACATGCCTGGTAGTAGGGTTTGGAGAATGAAATATAAATGTGTGTCTATGATTTAGTTATTTTTGCAACTATGTCTAAAGACACATATGTATTCATATAATAACACAATTTGTTATTAGTATAATAACATTATTAGTAATAATATATTTACTTTATATATATTTACATTTCAGCAGCCCTATGTGCCATTTATATCTGATTTGAAAAAATGGGAACTTAAGTTAGTTAGGCAGTACAAGATTTAAAAATTTGGACCAGAAGCCCTGCAAAGCAGTGCTGTGAAAGGAGGGTTCTCCTGCGTTTTCCCAGCTCTGATGGCAGGTCCTAGGCAACTGCAGCCCAGACATCCGAGGAGGCCTTCAGGGTGGTGCTGCTGAAGTCTCGAAGGGAGCCATGAGGCTGGTTTTTCAGGGTACGAAGAACAGTGATTGAGCCTTGGCTCACGGATGGAACTGACTGGAAGCATTGTCAAATAGGGTGTCAGGAGCCGAAACAGCATAGAAAAATTCTCAACCTTTCAATTTCCCTTTTGTCAATCCCAGTCCAGATGGTGGCAATTGGTTAGCAAAAAAAAAGTGATTTGTGAACTTTTCGCCCCAATCCCTGCCTCCCTTTCCATCCCCACCTCTGTGTGTGCATCCACCTCTCTGTCTCTGTCTCACTGTTGCTCTCAAATTGTGTGTGTGTGTGTGTGTGTGTTTGAAGAGAAAAGAGCTAGTAAGTATCACTTCCTCTCTATCCTGTATCAGCCTGAGGCCTGTAATGAAAATAGTGTTCATCTTTAGTGCTATTTCCAACTGATTTTTAGTGACTCTCATTGAGATAAATTGTGAAATTGTATCTATGCTCAGCAGGAAAAACGTGCTTTAAAAATTAGCAATATCTTCCAGGGGTTATGGAAGGGAAAGAAGTGTGTCTCTAGTTCCCGTCCCTAATATAGCGGCTCCAAATCCTGACAAAATTGTTCCCCATAACTGCTTCTTTCATTAAGATCGCTACTGCACACACATAAAACCTGGCACAGAATGCCACGTTTAACTCTCCTTAACTTAAGTTTCGTTAGCTGTAAAATGGTAAAAATCACAGTATCAAACACTAAATTTTAGTGAGAAGTATAACATGAGCGTGCTTGTAGAGTATATTACCTACAGCCAACCATATGTAGTTCATTAGTTTTCATCAAAGGGATTGTGGAGTTATGGCAATGTCAACAATTAGAAGACCCTGTAGCTGACTGTGCCTTCTAGAGAGCCAAGAAAAAGAGGCAGACCTTCTGTGAGATGGATTGGAATAGTGGCTTCATAAAGATGCACAAAGAACAGTGATTGCGAGCATGGGCCGAGCTCCTTCTTATCACTCACAGGTCCCTATGAGTCAGATATGTAGCAAGGACCACGTGCTCTCCTTCCTGTGTGCCATGGAGCTGAATCCGACTCTTAGTGACCTTTTATTACAGCACAGCCCTACCATCTCAGGTGCTGTAGGCTCTTAACGTTGAACTTGTATTAAACTAGTTATAGTTATTTAAACATTTCTAATAAAAAATAATGATAAGACTGAAACAATTTTCTTGAATAGGGAACACAGTAATCCCCTTATGTTCATGAGTTATGCATCAAGTCGATTCCAACTTACTGGGAACCTTTAGAACAGAGTAGGACTGCCTTTGGGGCTGTTCAAGGTTGCAATTCCATCTGGAAGCAAAACAATCTCATTTTTTTCCCTTGGAGCGGCTGGTGGGGTTGAATCACCAACCTTGTTGTGGTTCCAACTCCAGGGCCTCAGCAGCTTTGAATCAAACTAAAAGTGAGTAAGTGGGTATATATTTACAATGTCATATATAAATTGTTTCTTTAGCATTTAATCATGATTTGGGTGAAAACTGAAATAGAAAATTGGTTTTCTCCTGCACAATTTGTCTTGTTACAGTGATTGAAATCCCCACAATGCCACAGCATTTTCCCCACTCCTATGCTTGTCCTTTACCTTTTTCTTTCATTTCTATGCTTTTTTTTTCTCTTAAAAAGGTTTTTCCACTGACAAATTCTGACCTTTTAATCTGAGATGGTTGACAGTGCAATGACTATGTACCTTGCAGATTTTATTAATCACCTTACAAGGCTGCCCATTGTTTGACTGGGAGCTGCGTCAAGAGGGCAAGTTCTGGTGCAAGTTTGAAAGGTGTCTAATGGCTAAAGCCTCTGTGGAACATCAATATACATTAAGCCAGTAAACCTGGTATTCTTTATGATTTTGAGTTTTGTTTCACAATTTTGTCTCCTTTATCCAGGACTTCCTACTGTGATCTCTTTCAGAGTGGAAACATTGGAAGTCTTCAGGTCTCTTCAGATCGTGGAACCAGAGGTTCAAAAGATCTATTAGCCCTTTGGATGACTTGTTTGATTACATCTTCAATTCCCATCACTATTCTTTGCTCCAGACCCTGAGGCATTCATAGTTGTACCTTAGACACTGTTTACAAGCTTCTAAGATCTCAGTTGCTACTCATCAAAATAGGATGTGTGACATTGCCTTTGTGAATCAAATGGCGTCAACTGAACTTAGTGTCCCCTGAAATTATACCCCTGAGCTTCCAAGCAGAGTAACTGATTCCATCAAAGTGCTCATTTATGTGTGGACATTTTTGGCATGGTGACCACATCTGACCTCCTCTTACTTACTTGGTGATAAAGAGATTCCCACTCTATGTCTTCTAAAATGACTCACTTTATCCCTACCAAGATTGTGAAAGCAATCTATTCCATAGAGTACTCTATACATTATTTACTTCGTCCAGCTCAGTCTTGTGGGAGTTACAAAGGTGGTAGATAGAAAAGCCATAGCAGGCAATTTTGCTTCACTCCAATATGCATAATTATCTTAGCACCATATGTAAATACATATGTAAGTATAACCACTGTCAAACCTGTTTCACCTCTTAATTGGCGCAGTCTTTCCACCACTCCTTGGCTAAAGTATGCATGTATGTATTTACTCATAGTTTATTATTATTGCTGCTACTTCAGGATTATGGATATAATAGAATCTTCCTTTGTTGTCTTTAACTCTTGTTATCCTCCAGTGTCTCTCTTTTCCTTGATCATTTTGTGCCTAATTCTCTCTTCTTGCCTTTTATCATCCAGTGTCCCCAAATTAATGTGTGTACGTTAGTCAGTGAGTTATCTTCCCTTGCCCTCAGAACTTATACCCTGATAAAATTTAAAGAATGATTTCTTTTGTGTATAAACTTGTCCTTGATTTTTTAAAAAGTCATGGTCCCTCTTTTTACATATATTAAAAGAAGCACACATCTATATCTATTCTTTAACTGGTGACTTGCCTATGTGTCTGATATTTTCATGACATGATACTTCACAGTCCCCCACTCATGGCAGTCCCATGCACAATAGAGCCCAATATTGTCTGTTTCCCCTCCGTCCATTGTATTGGGTGCAGATTGAGCTATGGGATCCATAGGGGTACTGTGTGCAGATGTAGACAGTAGGTCACCAGGCCTTTCTTTCAAATGCATCTGTGCTTGGTTGTGTTCTCTAGAGTAGCAAAGCCTGTGATGCTTGTATGTAGAGAATTTCAGTATTCACATTGTTATATAACTATATGTATGCATATGCATTATATATACATATATATAGAGAGAGTTGGGTTCTCATAAACATGGAATGAAAAGGAAATAGAATTTCCCCACAAACTCTTTAAATCCACCTCATATAACATGCAATATGAAGATAGGCTTTAATATACGTGCACACATGCACATGCATGTGTGCTTGTGTGTGTTGAGAGAGAGGAAAAATAGATTCTTTCATCTATGAAGTATGGAAATGATTCACCTTGTTTTAGCAAGGAAAAAATGTGTGGTGAAAAAAGAAAGCAATACCTTACTATGCAGATCAGGAAATCCCAGTTATCAGAATTAATTATATGCTATCGTGTGATTCCTTTGGGTTCATCTTTGAAACTCCCAAATTTCAATATTAGAAACATTAAAAGGAAAGCTCTATCAAAGTCGAGCAGGGCATTAAAGAAAGAAGTGACCCAGAAAAAGCACACACCCTTGTGAAGTGTCCTCAGTTGGTCTCCCAGGCATTGAATAGCTACTCACAGAGGGGAATTTCTTCTTTGTATGTAGTGATTATAAGATAGACTTTGTCTTCTTGGCTAATGCTTGACCAATTTTCCCCTTTGTCATTATAATCTTTTTCTATCCTAAAAATAACTCAATTACTTAGCTCATCCTTTCCTTCCAGACCTATACCTTCTGACATGGATATATATATATATATATATATATATATATATATATATATACATCTACATATTCATTTTTTGTTTCCCCAGTGTCCAAAACCACTGTAAAATTATGTCTGAAAAGAAAACTAAAAAAAAAATCTATCTGATTTTTTTTGTCAGCTGATTTATTTTCATTACAATGCTAAGTGGGAATTATTAATGACTTGAATTATTTGATTTCCTTTTCACCCTCATCTCTTTTCCAGATATTAAGGTGAACAATAATAGAGCATGATAATTAAGAAAAAGTATACCATTTTTTCTTCTTGCTATTATGGTATTTCTTTTCACAAATAGGTGTATTGCCTCCCATTTCTCAGGGGGAAAATTCCTGGAAAGTTTATTTTTATCTCACACTATTTGTCATTGTGTTGGACTGTAGTGGCTTATGTGTGGCTGTGATGATGGAAGCTATGTCACTCATATTTCGAACACTAGCAGCGTCACCCAAAACTGAACTGGAGGAATAATCTAGCCCCTTTTGAAGCACCCAGCACTGAAAACTTTATAACTCACAGCAGATACAGAAAATTTCATAACTAGCAGCTCGCACCTTGGCAGGCTCTTCTGTCATGTCAGTCATTGTGAGGACAGCTCAGGCCCTGGCAGTGTTTGGTTCTGTTGTGCATCGGCTTGCCACGAGCCTGACCTGAAACGACGGCACCCTCCAGCAACACGGCAACCTTCTGATCACTGCTCTTTCTTTCCTCATGCCACACATTTCAAATGTGCATTGACTTGCTAGCCTGTTCACTCTTTGACTCACACTGTGAAAGGTGGAGGGGAAAGTCATAATTGCAGTATGTGTCCCTGGAATATTGATCAAAACAATTATGGAGATTTTGTGTAACTGAGAATAATTTGTGTAAATGCTTACTTTTGACTGGAAAATATTTGCCTTCTCTTAGCAAACTTTTTAATGTATTGCAAAAAGTGGAGCACTATGAAAGGAGGTATAATCAAGTGATTATATCATTGTAATCAACCATTTGTTTTCATTATTGTTGCATGCACCCTACAATGATGCTATTATCTCCATTTTACAGGGGATTAAATGAGTGGTGTCTGTTAGTCCAAGTCGACTAGAGAAACAAATCCAGAGAGATGGCATATGTATGTAAGAGAGAACTTTATAGCACAAATTATTGTATATTGAGAAAAAATCCCAGCCCAGTCCAGATCAAGTTCATAAGTCTGATAAACAGCCCATATGTCTGATACCAATCTATAAGCTCCTCTTCAGACTCACGCAATGCATGCAATGACACTGAGTGATTGATGCCTTCCAGTGAGTAATTTACCTCCTTTGTGCCTCCAAATGAGGTCATCAAGCTGTGACCTGATTGATAGGCTAGACTCCACCCCTTCACAAGTTGACAGGAGATTATGCAACTGCCACATGGGGCAAACCATTAACAGAGTCTGATGAGTCACTATCAAGATTGTCTTTATGACACTCTAATGTGCCTTGGGAAAAATGCCTGTGTTCTGCTACCAAAAATTCACCACTAAAATCTGCTGGAGCATAATTCTACTCTGACACACTTAAAGTATCCATAACTTGATGGCATCTGGTTTGAAAATTTTATTTAAAATGAAGTCTCATCTTTAGTAAATGGGAAACTGGGACATGAACTTAGTACAAGACCAAACAATGATCCTTCTGCCATTTAAGTATTTAACTAATACAGTTTCTGAGATCATCAAAGGGAAATGACCCCTAAAATAGCACACACAAAAAGATAGTACAAATTTTACCCCTCTTATTCCACAATTAGTCCATCCCTCTTGAAACATTCATCTACTCTGTGAAAGATCTTAAAAACCTTGGACAGGTATCATCTCACTTCTGACTTCACAGAGTTAAAAGTAAAAAGCCAAACTTACTGCCTTCTGGTCAATGCTGCTTCAGAGGGATGCTGCATGATAGAGCAGAATTTCCCTCATGAATTTCCAAGACTGTAACATTTTACAGGAATGGAAATCTTTGTCTCTCTCCCACTACAATAGTAGAAAAAGAATGAAATTCAGCATCATCCCAGGGTCAATTCCAATATAAGAGAAGCCCAGCACTCCTCTACCATTCAATCTTACTTATCAATTCTAATGATAGTTGTAGTTTCCATGTCATTCTCTCTCCTTCTCTGGCTGATTTAATAATTTACTGCAAAGGTTACAGAAAACTCACAGACAATACTCATGATTATAGGGTTTATTAGGTAGTTAGACAGGTTATAATGCAGGATCAGAAATGAAATGTACTTTGGCCAAAAGCATTTCTTCTCTGACAAACTATCCAGGTGGACACTTGGCCTTTGCCATGCTCAGGCAAGTATAGTAAAGCACTATTATCGAAAAATGCCCAAAGGACTCTTCTTGAGAGGAGCTTTAGCCCCAAAGTGACCAGTTCTAACGATGTGGGCCAGCTCCCCACTTAGATGTGTAGAAGCACACAGCTGCATATGTAAGCCTCAGAGTGCTCAGAGTGCTCAGTTTTTATTCACTCCATGGGTCTGTATGCCACTGCAATGGCTGTTGCTTTGGCTCTTGGTCCAGTACTGCAGCTCCTCTGTTGTCACAGGGTTGTCCTTTTTACTGAGGAGTGTTCATGTGTAGGCATCCACCAGCATCCTACATAATTGGCACATCTTTCTTGATGGAAGTGTGTCGCCTTTCCACTTCTGAGAGTGTTAGTTTTGTATATTATGAGAATCCAAGTTTGACTCTACTGCAAAACATATTTTCATAGAGCTTATTTAAATCATTCCATTTCTGTTTGTAGATATTCATATTGTCCTATGTCATATAGGGAATAATATAGTTGACTAATATTAATTTATTTGTACTTTACTATTATTATGCTATTTTAAAAATAATTTCACTATTTTAACACTATTGCTGAAGACAAAATGGGTGCATAAGTAAATGTTGTGAAGAAAGCTGATGGTACTTGGTTTTAAAAGATCTGGGACCTTATAGGCTTGAAGATAACCAAGTGCCCATATATCTGGGAAGCAACAAAGCCACCATGGAAGAAGCACACCAGCCTGTG
>PVJH01019031.1:0-43764 GCA_004026705.1 Nesogale talazaci
GCCCTGCACCGTCCTCAGTTCCTGCCCAGTCAGAGCCCATCTTGCAGCCGACATGGCCATCCCAAGTCTCCCTCCTCACGTCCAAGGTGTCGTCTGGCTACTTCCTCCAGGACAGATGGATCCTGTCTCCTGGCGGTCCATAATACACCTGGAGGTCTTCAACATCAGAATAGAACGGTCTTGAAGCTACAATACAAATAGATTCTTGGGGCTTAGTAGCACATTTCTTAGATTTAAGTACAAAGAAAAATGGAAACTATACACACACACGTGTGTGTGTGTGTGTGTGTGTATAAAAGTCTTTAAAGTTTTGTTGTTTGTTTAAAAAAAAAATCATCTCAGAAACCCTGAGTGTCAGTTCCGCCCCATAGGGCTGCTTTGAGCTGAAGCCATTCGATGGCACGTGCACGTGGTAAGAGCGCCCCCTCCTGGATATCTGTCGTTGCAAAATGATGTCATGGTGGTGTTCACTTTCATGAACCAATCTACTCTGCCCAGAATTGACTCGATGGTACTAGGTGTTTGGTTCACTTCTACTTCCTAAAACATCAGGGAAGACATGAAGTCATCTAGGGTAATTTTGAAATGAATAGGACCCCAACCGTTTTATCAGTGACCTTTCTATGAGGCACCATTCGAGGATAGCGGTGGACTCGGAGTATTTAGAAGAAGCAGTACACAAAGATCTTGTGTGGCCTTTACCTAAGTGCCCCCCCCCCCCAAGGATAACACTGTGCAAGCCCACAGAAGAGTGCCACAACCGGGCATGCGGGTGGGTAAAGACAGTATCCTATCCCCACAAGGTGTCCTCCCTGCTCCCCACCTTCTGTCTGACATGTGTGGTCATGGACCCAGTCACTCCCTAATCATGTGAGCTTTAAGAGCTCAACCACTGTGCTGTCACCACCTCGGCCCTCTTGGACACTGCGCCTGACTCGTCTGCAGCTACAGCTAACTGAGTTGGAGGGTCCCCACTCGTCCTGTCTCCTTCATTTTCCAGAATGACCATAGTTCAAATGACAAGATTTTGCATTTGAGAACCAATAACCAGTCACTCTCGTGGGATTTGATAGTACATAAATGAACAAGGTTACAAGAGGCAGAACTGAGGGATCACATCAAAACACCCAAGTTCTGTCATTGAAAAGGTTGGCTACAAGGAAATTCATTCTTCTGGGACAGGCTAGAGGACAGTGTTTTTCCAGTGGAAGAAACTGTGGACCTTCTGATGAAGTGGGTCAAACCATTGTCCTTGGAATTCCAAGGCCAATAGCCCCTTTTCTGTGACTCCCTGTTTGATAGGTCATTTTCTGACCCACCCTTCTGGTTATCTAAATCTTCCACTTTACCCATCTGGTTATCAACATTCCATCCCCAGACTAGGTATCACAAAGAAGGACCCCACCCAGGGCCCTTCCAGCCTGAGCCAGGTGCCCAGTATGTTCGGTCAGTCCACACATCGATGTCCTCCAACTGACCCTGGGCCAGGGGTTCTCAGCCTTCCTAATGCCGAGACCCTTTCCTACAATTCCTCATGTGGTGGTGACCCCCCCCCCCCATAAAATTATCTTCGTTGCTACTTCATAGCTATACTTTTGCTACTGTTACAAATGGGGCGAGCCCTGTGAAAAGGTCATTGGACCCCCAAAGGGGTTGCAACCCACACGTGGAGAACCGCTGCCCTAGGCCAAAGGAGCCATAAAAAGGCACGCATTATCCCATCCACTCAACCCCCACTCCCCCTCGCCTCCCACCATCTCCCCTAACATTCTAGAGAGCATCTGAGAGAACTTGACTCCTCACATGGACAGGAAGAGGTGGGGGGAGGCATCAGAACCTTGAAAGTCTAGGGACGGAAGACCCTGATGTCCCCACTCTGGGGAGCCAGTTGTGCTGCTGTTCTTCTGCTCAGACAATAAAATTCGTTGTCCATGCTATGTCAGTTGGCTAATAAAGCAGGACAAAGGTCCATTGGCTGGAGTAAAGCATCCTCAGTGAACATTATGTGCAGTGCTTGTGGAAGACGATGAGACGTGCTCCCAGCACACTCGGGATCTGCCAACAGAAATAGAAGACGCAATACGTGAGCTGCTGTCCACATGGAAAATGATGGGAGTCGGGGCGGGGAATAGAGTGTCATCGGGCTATGAAATGTGAAAGGAGAGCCCAGAAACAAATGGCTTTCAAAGATTCTCAGAAACAAAGAAGAGTACGCCTGAGTATAGCCTGTGTCCGGACGAACTGGCAAACCTTGCCTCAGGGTCCAAACGGGTCTCTATCTAAATCAATTGGCGCAGCGACTCCTCTTTCTTCCCAGCTGAAATGCTAACCCCTGGAGGGAAGCACGGTGCTGGCAACTTTCCCTGAGTCAGCAACACATCTGAGCCTCACGGTGTCTGCTTGGCTCCGGTACCTCCATAGCAGAGAGTCCGCTCTGAGTGGCACCTTATTCCCTATTTTAAATGGAGGCACCAGTGGCAGCTGGTAGGTAAAGACCTTCCCGTCCACCATGCCCTTGGCCTCATCTCCTAGGATCACTTCTATCCCCTCCTCCCCCACTGGCCTTTGGCCTGGTGTTTTGCAAGAAGATTCTCCGATGGATTAGATAAGACAAGTAGAAGAAAGGCATCAAGGACAGTGGCCAGGTTTTTTGGCTGGAACAGCTAGAATAGAGAGCGACTGGGAAAGCGAAGCCGGCTGCCCGGGAAGCAGGTTTTTCGGGAACAGAGGGAGGTCGCGGCACTGAACGTGTAAGGTTTGGAAGGCCTCCTGGGACTATCACATCCAGGCAGGCAGTAGGATATACACGTTTGGAAAACAGAGACATCCGTACCGGACACTATACGCGTCTTCAGCTTATCTGGTGGTAACTGAAGCCCTGCACTGGGGGATACTGACCGCCGCTAGATGGGGAAGGAAGAGACGACCAAGGATGGTGCTCGTGGCCAGTCTGTCCTCAGTGGCACGTGACAGGGCCTCACCACCGAGGCAGGAATACCAAGAGCAAGGCGGAAGTAAATAAAGGAGGAGTGCAGCATCCGCTGGGCCCACGGCTCTGGAATATGAAGTGTGAAGCCGCCTGAGAAGTAACCCCATCGGCTTTGGCCGTCAGGAGAATATGGGTGACCTTGACAGGAACAGTTTGGGTGCAGGGCTCAGGGCAAACACAGAGGGTCTTTGGGATTTGACTTTGAAGGGTGTCGAGACACAAGAAAGTTACTGGTAGTGGAAGTGGAGTGTAACTTTTTTTTTTTAATTTTTCTAACTGGAATAGCAAGCAGTATGCTTGCTTGTTGATGGAACGTCTCAGCCAAAGGACGATGGACGGACAGAGTAACAGGAGAGAAGAATTCCCAGAACCCGCGCTCTTGAGAGGAGGTAGAACGTACGGCACAGGAAGTGGGCTTGACTTTTTATGAGAACTCAGATGCTCACCGGTGGTGGAAGACTTGGGTGGGTGTACCTGTTGATAATGTAGGGAGAGGCGGAGGGGGTAAACCTTGTATGGATTATGATAAGAGTTGTACGAGACCCCAATAAAATTATATTTTTTACAAAACATACAGTTTCGCAGCTCTCACTTTCTCTTCAATACAAAACCTATAAGCTACTGTGAAGACTTGGTGTGCATGGCAAGTTGTCACATCATCTGATTTTTATCTGCCTTCAAACATAAACCAATAAACCAAACTCACGTCCACCAAGTGGACCCGACAGGCCTACCCTCTTAGGATTTGAGTTTGTGAGTCTGTATCTCGTGACAGGAATGGAAAGCCCTGCCTTTCTCCTGAGGAATGGAGGGTGGTCTTTTTGGCACAATCAAGTGCCATGGCATCCATTCTGGGGGGACTTCCTCGACAGAGCAGAAGTGCCCCATAACCCAAAACCCAACCCCCTGCCTTGGGGGTGGTCCCCACTTCGAGCAACACTGTGAGCCCTTCGCCTTCAGTGCAGTCGATGGGCAGCTTTGAAGTGCCAATCTTTCGTACTACTGCTTTTCTGCTGTCCACCACGGCTTGGTGGTGAAGTTCCCTTCTTTATTTTCTAGAATTCACCGGGGGACCTTGAATTCTTCAACCCTCCCCAGGCTTTCATGCAATGGTCCGTCTCATCCCGATGACCTGGCTCTCCATGTCCCACCTGGAAGAGTGGCTGCACCTCATTGGTGGCACCACTTTTGCAACAAGATTGCTCCCTCTCCGGCCATCAACAGCAAGCCCTGCCGTGGGGTCCCGCGTCTCCCAGGAAGGAAACAACAGGGCTGGGAGGCTCACCTATAGTTCCGTCTCCAAGAAGTGGCGATCACGTCTCTCTGAGCAGCTCGCTTAGTTTTTCGCTTACTTTTCCGAGAGACGGGGGCAGATTGGACAGGCGCAGCTACCCCTAGTGACTCCTCAAAGAACAGAGAGAGACGCTATCTTCAATGGAGTCCAGATGAATGGAGGAGGGGGTGCCCCTCCCTCTGTTCTCAATGGAGAGGATCACACCTCGTCTTCTCAGCTTGGCTTGGGGGTTCGGTTGTATTCTGTAGAGCAGGAAGACCAGGACTCCCAGCCCTCACTAGGCGAGCTGTCCACACAGGGCTGCCCTGCTTCTAATTAGAAGCCTCCCTTTCCGATGAAGCTTTGGCAGCCACGGCGCCTCACCAATCATGAATACCCCGACTGTGTTCAGAAGAAAAGCTGAACCACTACAAATTAGGGTTACAGAGAGACAGTGTGTGGGAACCGGCCTGCGTGCTTCCTAGCTGGTCCCTTTCCCTAGAAAAATCTTCCTGGAGAATTTGTGCTAAGCCCTGGGGTGTGAGAAATGTGTTGTCATGATGTAAAAACCAAACAAAAAATTGTGTGTGTGTGTGTGTGTCTGTGTATGTTCTCACATTGAACTGCTTAAACATGAGGTCAGCAGTTTGGATCCACCCATTGCTTTGAGGGAGAAAAATGAGGCTGTCCTGGTAAAGAATTTAAAGCCCCAGAAACTCAAAGAGGCAGTTCTACTCTGCCCTATGAGGTCACGGAGTCAGAATCTGAGACTACTCCCCAAACTGCTTAGCCTATGTCACATTGTGAATCCACAGCTTGCCCAAGGGACCCCCACTCCCCACCTCCCTGACCATCTTAGGATACAAGCTGTTGTCACAGGCTTTGGAATCTATGCCACAGACACTGCTCATCCTTCACCTAACCTCTCCTTCCTGACAACCAATCTCTTTCAGACCTTTCTCCTCTAGCAAGTGTCCCCTTCACAGGACCAGTTGTGACCAGGCCTGGCTCAGGGAGTGTGTGCAGAGGGGACAGTCACAACCTTCAGGCCACTCGGAGCAAACAGGCATCGCCAGTTTCCCAAGGAAAGGACTGAAAGGCAAGGGACCAGAAAAGCCATAGCTTGTCAAGATTCAGAACCCCACTCTAATGCCTAGTCACGACTCTTCCTGGGAAATCAATCGCATGTTCCTAATCCCCTCAGCTTACATCCTGGTGTACCTGTATACAATGCTCCAATTGCCAATTCTTCTACAGCCTGTCCTGGTACCTCCAGTCCTGACTCGGCTCATGTGTGTCCTTCTGACCTGCACTCTGTTTTCCTCTTTCAGTGCCCTGGGAGGCTCGCAAAGGCATCTGATGGAAGTGAGTGTGGTTTGTCATTGCATCAAAGGACACCTCAGCCTGGCTGGCCTCTCAACCACCAGGGCTCCAGAGACGTGCAGTTCTGAACCAATTTGTCCAAGGGGACAGAGGTCTGGACCAGAACCAGAATTGGAACGCAAGCCCACCAGACAGCGCAGTTCCATGAGGTCATCCTAGCCCTTAGGAGGCAGCAGGGTGTCCCCGGGACTGGGGTGAGCAGAGGCAGGGGCAGTGGACAGGAGGGTGTGATCAAGAAAATCCAAGTTGTTTCCCATGGAGGGGTGACGTGTGTGTGTTGGGGGTGGGATGGAGTGATGGGAAGGTTCAGGGGCTTCTACTGTTTCAGATCTTAGAGACCCATCGAGAGAGGGGTAAGTGCTTGCCGCTCTTGGGTAGAATCTGCAGGCTTCACCTCAGCCTGGCTGAGTGGCTGGGATTGCAGAATATGGGCTGGAGGCATGGAGATCCTTAAGGTCTCCTCCCTCAGGATGTGTCCCTGAGGCATTCCCCCCCCCTCCCTGCCCTGTCATTAGTTTTTTAACCTACAAGAGATGGGGAGGAAATGAATTTCCACCACTTTCTTTGCCCCTCTCCTGAAGGAGGGAGCCCCGATGGGGTTGTGGTTACTCATTAGACTGCTAACCGCAGGTCGGCAGTTTGAAACCACCAGCCGTCGTTCAGGAGAAAGATGAGGCCTTCTGCTCCTAGAAAGAGTGACAGACTCTGGAACCCATGGGGCAGTTTTACCCCATCCTTCAGGGTTGCTGCGACTCAGAATTGCTCAAGGACAGTGAGTGTGAGTGAGTGACCCCAAAAGGAGGCCTGGTTATTGGGTCCATGTGGCTACTCCATCTCCCCCCTGTAGCCCCCTTCTTGGACAAGGCTTTTCTTATGGCAAGAGAGGTAGGACATACAGGAAAGCGTCTCCTTGGCAAGCAGGCTGGTGTGCTAGTGCTCCCATCATCCAAAGATTCTGCTGCTTGGCCATTTGAGGAGTCCCCTTTGGCACAATTAGTATCGTCTGCTTATCAGGGCGAAGTGTTAAGCGTTTACCCCAAGCACAGAATTTTAGGCACTCTTCCTTGTTTTTCAATTGGACACAGATTCCGGCAACTAAAGCCTACCCCACATGCATCATCGGCGTTCACCGATTATTCCAAATTTCACTATGGCTATACAATAAACACCCAAGAGAATCCTGATGCTATCTTGACGTCTGAGTTTTGTGGCACTGCACGGCATGGAGGGTTATTGGCCCTTTGGGTGCTTTTGTGGGATTATCCTAACTGTGTTAATGTTCTTTTTTCTGACAGCCAGTATGCTGTCAATGTTCTCCTTAACCTTCCTTCCATTTGCTGTCATTAGATCTCTCCCAGATGCTCTCCGGGCTATGGTGGCCTCCATACAATTGTTATTGGAACAGAGACATCACCCTGTTTCTGTGCAGCATATTTGAGCCTCGAATGAAAAGAAAAGGTGAACCTATGAGGGGTGCTGGCTGTGGAGTGAGAACGCATAAAGGAGGAATAGCACAGAATGCACAGGAGGCTACTTAGTCTTCTCTGGCGAAGCTGAGAAGCGGCAGACCGTCTCTCTATCAAGACCGGATGTTTTAAAATCAAGAAGTTAAAAATCAAGCAACCAAATCAATGTGAAGGGGTGGAGAAGTAGTGGAGATCCAAAACCCATCTGCAAGTGAACACATTAAAGACAGGATAAACTTGGGATCTGTCCGTGATGTGTTAAGGTGGCTCCCAGCACACTGATGAGACAAAAATGGCCCAAGACAAGTTAGCTCTGTATCTCTCTGCTTGCCCAACTCCATGGCAAAACCTGCCACTTCCTCCCAGTGTGATTAAAATAACCTTATAAGGATAAATCCCAAGAACAAGGAAGTCAGTGTAGAAACCATTGATTGGCTTATATACTCCCTATAAAAACTGTAAATTCAATAATAAATATGCACCATCAGAGCCTGGTTTCTGGAGTCTGTGTGCATGGGTTGGTGACGCCGTCTCCCTCACTCCCCTGTGTGCTGCACCTGGACCCACAGCTGGAGATGCGATGGTCAAAGTGTTGGGCTGCTAACTGCAACGTGGGTGGTGCGAATCCAGCAGTTCCTTTCTGGAGAAAGACGAGACTGTTTGTTCCCTAAGGCTCTAGGGTCTCTGAAACCCTACACAGAGCGGGACAATGAGTCAGAGCGAACACAAGACAGCAAAGCAACGGAACCAGTTGCCAGATCTGGTCACCCACTCCGCCAGGGGTTTCTCATCGCGCTCCCAGTCACCCGCTCATCCACAGCGGTGACCTTTCAGAAGTGGGTCTCACCTCTCCTCCAGGTGCTTGTTGGTATCACCCAGGGACTTCATTCACCTGAGAGCCTATTTCTTTTCCTCTCCCCAACCTGGTGCGAGAGGTTTTTTAGATGCAGATCTACTTGGCCAAGTAATTACCCCATTCGCCACCCCCCTCGAACTTTATTCTGTTATTCGCAGCTACCTATACATCCTGGAGGTTGTGTGGGTTCAGTGGGTTATGCATTGGGCCACTAACTGAAAGGCCAGCAGTTCGAAACCACTATCTGTTCCAAGGGAGAAAGATGAGGCTTTCTGTTCCTGTAAAGGAGTGACAGTCTTGGTAGCCTAGAGGGGCAAATCTACTCTGTTCTCCAGCGTCACAGTGAGTCAGCTTCCCCTCAATGGCAGCGAGACCCACGCACAACCCTCAGAATGTCTCATCCGAATGTCCCACAAATTCAAGTGTCTGCCCTCCAGGGAAAGGCTGAGGGGCTCCTTTGTACAAGGTTGAGACCCAGTGTAGGAAACATATTGGCCCAGTCTGCAGGGCCAATCCCTGAGTCTCCACCTTCTGAGGCCTCAGGCCACCTGACCTGGACCTCCTGCTGCTTGACTCCCGCCACTCCCCCTCTGGACCTTAAGCTAGGCAATAAGGTGTTCTAATGAGGGTTATACACATTTGGATTTTACTCTTTGTGATTATTACTCTAAAATCATTTTATTGGGGGCTCATACAACTCTAATCACAATCCACACATCCATCATCCATCCATCCTTCCATCCATCCATCGTGTCGAGCACATTTGTACATTTGTTGCCCTCATCATCCTCAAAACTATTCACTTTCACCTTGGGCCCCTGGAATCGGCTCCCTCCCTCCTTAAATTTATTGACCATTCTTTTTCCAAGTCTTATACTGACCCATGCCTCCCTTCACCCACTTTTCTGTTGGCCATTCCCCAGGGAGGAGGTTATATGTAGATCCTTGTAATCGGTACCCCCTTTCCACCCCACCTCCCCTCCACCCTCCAGGTATGGCTACTCTCACTACTGGTCCTGAAGGGATCATCTGTCCTGGGTTCCCTGTGTTTCCAGTTCCCATCTGCACCAGTGTACCTGGATTTTACTCTTTAAACGACCCGCAAAGCAATACAGGCACAGGGAAGCAGTCTGAATGGAGAAAATAGTGGGAAACATCACTAAACCACCCCCAACTGGACGGGCACTTCTGTGCAGCCCTGGTAGAGAGAAACCCCCCCTCCCCCACCCCCGACTGTGGCACCAACCTTAGGATGCTTCCCCAGCCTGCCCCTAGTACCACCTACGCAGAAGGGTCCCCTTCCAGGCTCACCCTTGGCCTAGTTCACAGGGATTGGACCGGCACCTGCCCCAAAGTGTACTCAAACCTGGTATGAAAGGTGAGTTTTGTTTTTGAAAACAGCAAGAACATTTGTGAAAATGCAGACTCCAGGTGGAAGACGCCAACAGGCGTCAGCCCCTCTCCCCTGGCCGCCCCCTCCCTGCCCCTTGTCACACTCGCCATGGATCTTCCGCGGGAGACATGCATACCCTCGCCCCCGACCACTTTTTAAAGACGCAGACTCGAGGTATTATACATGCTTTGCTCCGCTTGGCCACACAGGGTCTGTGCACTCCGGCCAGTGCGCCAGTGGCCCGGCTCACTGCCAGCCAGTGGCGTGACCCACGCCCTGGGCCCCCAGCTCCGCAATTTGCTCGAACGTTCCCGCAACTGCCCCAAGGCCGATGTTCCGTTTCGCTTTGGGAGTCCGAATCGCAGGGTCAGCACTCCTGAAAGGCGGGTCCGTGGTGGGGAGGGGCGCACGGGGGAAACTGAGGCCAGCACGAGGGCGGGGCGTCCGCCCAGTCCCGGCCCAAACTCCTTTCCCGGCGCCGCGCCCGTCCCCCGGCGACTCGTCACAGCGCCGAGGCCAATGGGCTGGGCCGTCGGGGCCGCGCGCCCTAGCGCCGCTCCCCCGGCCCGGCCCGGCCCAGCCCCCGGCGCCGCCTCTCGCGCTCAGCCAGGCACCGCTCCCGCTCCAGGGCCAGCCCAGCCGCCACAGTCCTCCGGTCGCCATGCAGCCCGCGCGCGCCGCTCTGCTCCTGTCGCCGCTGCTCCTGCTGGCCGTGGCCCGGCCCGGCAGCTCGGCGCCCTTCCCGGCGCCCCTCGGCTGCCCGGCGCGCTGCGAGCCGGGGCGCTGCGCCCCGCCGCCCGCGCACTGCGAGGCCGGCCGCGTCCGCGACGCCTGCGGCTGCTGCGAGGTGTGCGGTGCCACGGAGGGCGCCGCGTGCGGAGCGCAGGAGGGCCCGTGCGGCGAGGGGTTGCAGTGCGTGGTGCCCTTCGGGGTCCCGGCCACGGCCACCGTGCGGCGGCGCGCGCAGGCCGGTCTCTGCGTGTGCGCCAGCTCCGAGCCGGTGTGTGGCAGCGACGGCAGCTCCTATGCCAACCTGTGCCAGCTGCGCGCGGCCAGCCGCCGCGCCGAGAGACTGAGCCAGCCGCCCGTCATCGTCCTGCAGCGCGGTTCCTGCGGCCAAGGTACCCGTGGCGGGCGGCGGGGTCTTTGGGCGCCCACTGCCGGGAGAGGCGCGCAGTTGCGTCCGGGTGGCTGCGAGGCACGGGCGCCTTGACACCGAGCCTTGAACCTGGTCTGGTTCCCAGGGATGGGGGGCTGGGTGCATCAGAACCACACAGCGTGTGGGACTTGAAGCTAAGACCTAGGGCGGTGGGCCTCCAGGGTGCACGGTGGGCAGCTCTTGTAGCCACCGAGTCCTGGGAGATCTTGGAGCCACGAGAATCGTCTAGACGCAATTCTAACCCTCTCCATCCTTTAACGGACGCCTGGGTTTTATCACGAACATTCTCCCAGAAAACTTTATTGACTTCTTTCCTTCTTTCTCCCTTTCCGAGGAGAAGACAAGACACGATTGCCCAAGGCACGCCCCTTACCTCCCCCATCCCCTTCAGATGGCAGGGACCATGTCTACGCAGCTCATTGTCTGTCTGACTTCACCTTTTGGGAAGTGAACGGGGCTGTTTGCAAAAGTAGCGTGGGACTCTGGGTGCGGAAGCTTGCAGAGGGGCTGGAGACTAGGGAGAAGGGGTGCTGTCCCCACTGGTGGTGACAGGGACTCGGCTGGCCCAGGAGGTGGGGAGGATGGAGGAGGGAGCTGCGTGGAGGAATCTTCCAGCTCTTTCTCTGCCCTCACAGAGAGATGATCCCAAGCTTTAGGCGGTGAGCCCACGTGGAAAAAGCGGAGTTCATCCGTGGCCAGGCCAGCTGGGTCCACAGGGACGCGCCAGCCACACTTGGCTACAACAGCACGCTCTGGCCAGGGTCCAGCCCCTACTCCCCAGCAGAGGGGGAGGGAAGCCGGGTGTGGAGGCGGCCGCCCAGGGTGGTTCTCGGACCCTGTACCTGCATGGCCAGCTCCAGCTTGGCCACTTTCCGTCAGAGTGGCCCCTGGAGACAGTGGAGACTGTTTCGGGCCACACGGGTGCCCTGGAGGCAGCCAGTTGGAATTGGCAGAGTTAAAGAGGCGCTGTAGGAGGCTCCTGTAGCAAGGGAGCCTAGCTATCCTATCTAGGGTGCCGGTCAGTCCCTCGGCAACACTGGGTGGGTGGCCTCAAAGGCCAGAGATGCCTTTTCTCTCAACTTCACCCCAAACCGAACCCACCATGGTGTACAGACTCCAACTTACAGCGGTCCCCCCCCACGGGGTAGAACTTCAAGGTAGGATTTCCCAGGCTGCACTTTCTTCCCGCAGCCTGGCTGCCGGCGGCCACCATGTTCTCGAGATTTTTTTGGTTAGAGAGCAAGTGCTTTAGTCACTGCATCACCCCAGCGCTCCTTCTCCCAGGTTAGGAGTGTGATGTCCAGATTCGGAGTCCCGTAACTGGGGGTGGGGGTGGGGCCCGGGGCTCTGATCCATGTGGCCTCTCCCCTGCTGCCTTGCCTTTCCTGGACTTAGCCGCTCTTCTTATCACGCAAGGAAGATTCTGGTGGGGACACGCCCAGTCCTGGTAGGTCTCCATGAGTCAAACACAGAAGACAACTAACTTTCCAGGAGGTCTGTATTCTCCCCGGCAGGACTTAAAATTCACCAAATTCCCTGCCGTGGAGTTCAGTCTGACCCACGGTGACCCACAGAATAGGCTGGAGCTGCGCCCAGAAACCCTCATCTGCCACTTGCACAATGACTGGAGGTTGAGGAGTGCTGACCTTGCAGTTAGCAACCCAACGGGTCATCCACTACCCACCGGGCTCCTGGTAGAGGGATCAGGATGCCATCTGGAGAGGCTCAGCATGTGGTGGGCGAGCCCTGGTGGCGTCGTGGCTACTGGCTGGCCTGTGAGACATAAGATCTGTGGTTGGAAGTCACCAGCCTGTCTGAGAAATACGAAGCAAGAGTGACCATCTCAATCCCCCCACCCCAGGATTTGGGCAGCTCTCCCCCACCCTGTGAGGTCAGTGTGTACAGGATGGCCTGGAGTGTTTGTGTTTTCAGAAGGCAGACGGTGGCCATGCAGTTTCCCATGCACCTTTCTGAAGACCCTGGTGTTCTGGGGGGTCCCATTCAACCCCTCACAGGGAGTGAGGCTGTTGCAGTGGTCTGGGTGGGCTGTGAGGGCTTTGGGAGCAGAGCATCTTACGTAAAGCAGCTGCCCTGGCAGCTGAGGTCCTGGCATCTTTTATGGTCAGCGAGGCAGAGTCATTGGTGAAGCCCTTCGCTTCTTGGCTGGGCAGGGGCAACCTTGCATGGAGAGAAACAGGCCTTTCCTGCTGGTGGTCTCATTCTCCATGGGCTCCGCCCACCCTAGGGGGGTGGAGGTGGGGAAAAGGCAGGTGCTGGTGCTAAAGGGGGGGGAGGGGAGCAGGGTGGGATACTCAGCCTTCCCTTCTCCCTTCTGCAAATATTTATGGAGCTCCGCAGTATGCCTGGTCCAGTTTGTGTTTGTCTGTCTGCTTAGCACACACACAATAAATATTTAGAAGGATGGATGAGCTAGTGAATGTGCGAAGGAATGAATGAACAAATGAAGGGAGGGTGGGTGCCAGAGGTGCTCGATCCCTGTCTCTCATTACTGGCCCTGCCCCTCGCACCGGTCACTCTGCCTTTGAGTGCTTTCAGATGCCTCTGAGCTCACGGACTTCTCTCCCCAAAGGGCCTTTCCAGCACGCAGCAGCAGGGGGCTGTGGGCCAGTCACTGGACCTCATGGTGAGCGGTTGACCAGCAGCCTACTCCTCAGATGGCGAGCCAGAGGGCTGCCTTAGCTGGGCAGGTCAGGCAAGAACCTTCTGAGGTAAGTGGAGGCCTAGGCTAGAGCTGCTGTAGTCAGCATGCAGAGAGTGAGAGGAGACAGGAAGTAGGCTGTGCTGTCAGCCAGGCCTGGGCCAGGGGCAGCACTGGTATTTAGAGTAAAGTGATCAGACGTCCCAATTTTGGCGGGACAGTCCCGATTTTAAGCAATTTTTCGAGAATGGGAAGGGAATATAGCCTCTCTACATCACCACCCACCCCACCCTCAGTCAATGGTGTCCCACTTTACCAATGTTAAAATCTGGTCACTTTAGTTTAGAGGGGACTTTGACTGGTCAGCAGAGAAGGCACTGTGTCCATGGTGCCTTTCAGAGACAGAAGAGCATGTTCCTGATTCCAGCGTGCATGTGCGCGCGCGCGCAGACACCCCCCCCCACACACACACCCCACAAGGTAAATGAGAGAAACCATGTCCTCCTCTAACAGTGATACTGGCACATAGAATTCTGTTATCTTCTACCCCCACCACCCCTGCTCGCACATTGTGGCTGTGGGTGCGGTTAGGCACTGGTTCCGACTTGCAGTGACCCAAGGGACCACACAAGGAAACACTTCCTCTTTTCGCTGCCCCTGGGCTTCACCAAGCACGAGGTCCTTCTCCGGGCACTGGTCTCTCCTGACAACACGTCCAAAGTCTGTGAGATAGTGTCATCACCCTCGCTTCTCAGGTGCGTTCTGGCTGTCCTCGCGAGACGGACCCATGTGTTTGTTTGGCAGCCCATGGTCTTCGTCACCAGCACCATCATAGTTCAAGTGCATCGATTCTTCTTGGGTCTCCTTGATTCACTGTCCAACTTTCACAGGCAGATAAGGCAATCGAGAATACCATAGCTTGGGTCAGTCAGGCGCACCTTAGTCCTCAAAGAAACATTGTTGTTTCTCCACACTTTAAAGCGGTCCCGTTAGCAGTTCACATCAGTTTCAAGCAATCATTTTCTACCAGTCAAAAGAGAACCACCGAGAGAAGGGAACTTGTGGTTGACAAGTGTATCCCCTGCTGAGGGCGGATGCCCTGGGTGCTCCTTCGGGGGCGGATGTTAGTGGCTCATTGGGCCCACCTCTCAGAAGTGTGTGCCGTCTTATGCTACTGACAGAGCCACAGAGGTGATGAGCCAACACAGCGACGCTGCAGCTAGGCACGGATGGAGACTGGCTTTCGTGGCTGGGCCTTGACACGAGCAGACCATGGGGCAAGACAGGCACAGGACTCTGAGACTGGCCCTGCCTCCAGGGCTTGGGGCACAGCCCTGGCTGAGACAAAGTGCCCTGACCCCTCTAGATTCCCAGATGGGCCCCCGAGTTCCCCGGGATCGTGCTGCACTATGGACTTCTGCTCATGGGTAGGCAGAAAGCTGGAGTTCCTGAGCATGACCGGAAAGACTGCAGCTGTCAAGAGCCCTGGTGCAGAGCAGTGGCTGCGGCGGTTTAGGCTGTGATCTGCAAGGTCAGCAGGTCAAAAGCACCCGCTGCTCCGAGGGAGAAAGAGCTTTCTATTCCTGTAAAGCATTACAGGCTCGAAACCTCACGGGCAATTCTACCCCATCCGACAGGTTCACTAGGCGCGGACACCAGGTTTGCCGCCCTTTCTTGATACCCTTGAATGAAAAGCATGCTTGCTGTGGGCAAAGCCCAGTTCTCCAAGCTGCAGCGGGTATGCAGGAGCCCTCTGCTGGCGATTTCTGGGATTTCCTGTCCTGATCTCACCCCAGACTCAGACCCCAGAGTCTCTGGATGCCCTCAGAGGACTTTTGCACAGGTCCCTGGGGAAGAACCCCTTGCTTGGCTAGTCCCTTGATCTCTTGGAGGCCTGAGCTGTTTACAAAATCTCCTTGCATTTCTTTGTGCTCACACTGTCTCCACAGTGAAGCACAACGTGTGCTGGCGAGTCACGGCCACCCTTGACAACCCCGGCCCCTCTTTTGTCACCGACAGCTCTGTGTGGGCAGGGGCCTCATGTTTGCACAGGCCGGCCTGGCGGGAGCTGAGCTTCTCCAGCGTTTAGTCATCCAGCATTTAGACTGGGGAGCCAGGAGGTCTTCTGAGCAGCTTATAAGGCTTCTCTCCCTCTGGGGGGTGGAGGGGAATGGACCTTCTTTGATTGCTCTGTGGCTTTTACTAAAGAGATAGCGTGTGGAGGCTTCTTCAGTTCATAAGCACCCACTGCGGGAGCCAAGCATCCCCGCTTCTCCCTTTCATCCAGCAGTGCTGCGCATAGGTTGGTCAGGGCTTAAAAGTAACTGCTGTTGGCAAGGGATTGTGGCGGGGACTGTGAGCTCACCGCGGTCACACCGCCTGGAGGCCTTGGCACACCGGGGCAAGACTCTGCACCTGCTCGGGATTCTGGGATTCTGGACATGGTCCGTGCCTTGGATTCTGAAATGAGACTTTCCACGAGCTTATATTTCAAGAGAATAAATAGCTCAGGCCTGGCTTAGTGAGGAGAAATCATACATGCTCAGGGACTAGGGTTCCTTGAGAGGCCAGCTGGGGTGGGGACTGGATACCTGGCCCCAGTCCTTTGTGGGCTGTTGCCTCAGCAGGTGACTGTGGCCTGATGATCTCTGCGTGAGGGCGTTGGACCAGATGGTCTCTGAGGTCCCCATCCAGATGGGAGAATCTGAATGTGCTAAGAAAGCACAGTTCTGAAGAGGTTGTAGGCACCGGATCCTCCTTTGAAAGGCTGGGTGTACTACTTTAAGATATGCTTCTTTTTCTTTGATGGTTACCGCCAAGTTCATCATTGATTGGGTGAGACCTATCTTATACCTGACTGCCCTGCATTCCAGTTTTACACTGACAGCTACTGCAGGTTCCCGATGACCAGACTGGTACCATGGAGTTGATAGGGTGGGACCATGGAGACGACAGGGTGGTACCATGGAGATGGCAGGGCATTACCATGGAGTTGACAGGGTGAAACCATTGAGACAACCAGACTGGTACCATGGAGATGACCAGGGTCTTGGAGACAACTCCAGACATTTTCACATACCTTGATTCTACCCAGGCACCCGAGTGAGTCTTTCTCCAGGTCCCAAGCAGGGCATCTTTCCCTTCTCCACCTTCCCTGCCATTAAGAAAAAGAAGGAGACAGAATGTCTCAGCCCCAAAGAGAAGTGTAGCCATTCTCAGTGTGTTTCCCCAAAGGCTCCAGAAGCGGCCGGGAAGTTGTTCAGTGATGTTCAGTGATTTGTCTAGAGCCCCAGGGCTTCAGCCACCACAGCCAGCAATGAGTACAGTCTTGGGGATTGAGGTCCATTCCTGTTAGGGGCATAGTCCAGGGCCAACTATTGGGTCAGGCCACGAGTTCTATTTCCAAGTTCATTCAGTCAGAGCACCGATGGAACGAGCCCGAGTGTGCCAGAAACACAGACTCCCACACATCCCAAGGGGCTCGTGGCCGGCCCTACAGCACACGGGTGAGGCTTGGGTTCTGGAGACCCGTGGCCACTTTCCAGCTGTGTGACTTCTCATGTGACTTCACAGACGCCTCCGTCTCCTCATCAGTCCAGTAGCAGTAGGACAGTCGGAGGACCGCAGGGCTTGGCTGTATCATGTCCTGAAGCACGCGCTGTTCTGACCAGTCATCATCAAGATGACGATTGTCGTCAGCAAGGCATCCAAAGGACATACGCGAAGCCCTGAGGTGATCTTGAGAAAGGGGAGGGGCGGGTGGGTCGGGAAGACACCACAGGGAAAGAAGGGGATGCGGGGTGGGGGACCTGCAGGCTGACATGTGTCCAGGCACACATGTGAGAGGAGGTTCTTCGTGCAGATGGGTGACGCGGAACCAGCCTTGCCGGATGCCTTCTTGTTGGAAACTCCAGCCATTGCCTGGGCCAGCCAAGACGCAGTCAATGAGGCCAGAATGCAGAGCCACTCTGCCTCGAACACTGGGGGTTTTGACATGCAGTATCCCACGGACCTTCCTGGGTGTTTGAGCCTTCTAGAACGATGCTTGTGTGGGGTCGCCAGCTCTGGGAATGTGCTGGAAAGAAAGAGGCCCACGTCTCTAGTGGGGGAGGACTGGGGGTGGTGGTGACATAGACCCCTGTTATTTTAGAGTCCTGGCACTGACTGTTGACCAAGCCCATCTCAAAAGGACAGTCTTCTACCGCCCCAGGGGACCCCAGCTGCACCCTACCAAGGGATTGTGCACACACAGCCCTCTCAGGAGGGCACCTTGGTGCAGTGAGAGTCTCTGGACATTCCCAAATTTGAGTGCTCCCCGTCATGGTGAGTCAGAGCCTCATGCATGCAGTGCGTCCAGCCCTGGGCAGCCTCTTCGCCGTGAGTTGTGCAATCCAGTCCAGCGAAGGCCCTGGGGGAGGCCTGTGGGAGAAGAGCGGTTTCTCCCCCCCCCTCCCCAAGGGCGCTGAGGTCTGCTTGGTGAGACTTGCTGTCAGGCCCCTTTGATACAGTCTGAGGCAAGATGTGACTCCGTCATCCCACGGCTGAGTCATCTCGCTGCCTGTGATCTGGAGAACCCTTTCTTGGGCGCCGGTGTTCTCAGCAGCAGTCACGGCCTGGCGGTGCTGGGTGGAAACAGAGAGTTCTGTCCGTTGGGGCTGCGCTGGGGGAGGACTGCCAACTGGACGCAGAGGAGGGAAGTCTGGGCGCTCAGCAAAGCCATCTGCTTTCCTCTGGCGCAGTGAGGGAGCTGGCCCAGGGGGACTATGTTCTCCCGGACAGCCAGCGCGGTGGAAAACAGCTGGGAGCGGAACCAGGGCCCCCATAGCGACCTCCAGCACGTGCTTCCTGGGAGGCTTGCACTGTGCTAGACGTCCTACCCCCTTACCGGTCCTTCCTCAGAGGGGGCGCTTCACCTCCGGGATACAGCTGAGACCACAGAGAAGGCTCACAGAGTTCCGAGACCCCTCAGGAAGAAGAGGGGGTGCTCCACTCCCCAGGCAATTCTGGGACTTCGGCTTCGATTCGTGTGTTGTTAGGAGTGTCCTGTTCAATCTCCACGTTTGGGGTTGTCCAGCCGTTTCCCCTGATTTCCTTGTGGCCTGAGAATGTATTTGTGTTCCGTCTGCCCTTTTCCTCTGATTGGGTGTGCTCCATGGTCCAGCGTGGGTTCTGTCTGGACAAATGGCCCATGCTAATTTGAGGAGAAAGTGGTTCTGGCCATTGGCAGATAGAATGCCCTCTAAAGAGCAATTCGGTCATGTTGACCGATCGTGTGTTCAGCAGAACAACTATCCTCACTGATTTACTGCTGCCCAGCTCCCTCCGTTCTTGAAGAGGGTGTTGAACTCCCGTGGGTGCATTCTGAAGCCTTAAGCTGCAGTCTCTGTGGGCTTTGAGTGTGGGGAATCCACGTTCGGGTATTTGAGGCGATTTGCTCACACTTGACAACGGGGACAGTCATGGTGCCCAGGATACTGTGGAAGGAGGCCTGGTGGTGTCGTGGCTATGGGTGGGGCTGTGATCCACATGGTTGCCACTTCAAAGCCACTAGCAGCTTGGCAGGAGGGACCCTGGGCTTTCTACTCCCATAAAGAGAGGCTCGGAGTCTCCCAGGGGGTTGCCGTGTCAGCATTGACCCGATGGGCAGTGAGCTTGGTTTTTTGAGAGAGGAGGCTGTGGGGGTCAGCTGAGATGCAGTCACGGGTGTGAAGGGGCCCAGTAAGCTGCAAAGCATTGAAAGCCACCAGTTGGCAAGTCTGCGATTGACCAGGACTCCTAGTAGTATCTGCCCAAATGGTGGAACCGGAGGGAAGCTGAGTCAAGTCAAATGCCTCCTGGTGTTGGGACATAGGTCTAGTGACACATGGTAGATCTTGGGCATGGTGATTTGCACTGCCCTTGAGCATTGACCTTCAGTTCCAGAGAAAGTTCAGGGTCAAGGTCATTAATTTCATCTCAGAGGAAGCATCCCAGGGCTACAGACCAGCCATGTGGACATCTCTTCTCTGGAGAATCTGTGGTCTGCATTTGAGCACCTTTCTCATTAACCCGGGGTAGCCAGGAAATGACTGGCCTGCACCTCCTTACACCCTCACCCAGCATTCCTCTAGGAGCCACGGTGGGCTCAGAAGAAGGTACCCCCATGTGGTTGAGGGGGGACACCTCGTGGGAAGATCCCCTAACCGCATACGAGTGCTGGAGGCCATCAGGAAAGCATCCACCTATGCCGATGTCTTCTTGCTGCACAGGACCTCTTGAAAGCGCTCAACGGCAAAGATGCCACTCCGAAGACTTAAGGTGTGTCTGACAAGAGCCCTGATAGTCCCTGGGGCTTTATGGGCATAGGAAAGCTGGACTGAAGAAGGACGGATGCCTCTGAAAACAGAAGACGCAAGATGAACAGATGCCTCGGAATTGTGGTGCGGGCACAGGGTCTTGACTGGATAGTGGACCGCTGGTAGGGCGAACACATCTGGGATGGAACCAAGACAGCCAGGACGCTCCTTAGAAGCGAGCCTGGGAACACTTTGTTTCCCTTACGTTGGGTATGTTCATGGAGAGAAGGTCTTCGTGGTTGGTAAGATGAAGGGTGAGTGCTAAAAATGGAAGCTGGTGGATGTGGAGTGACCACCACGTGGCTGAAACAGAATGAAGCTGGTGAGAGGCGTGCAGGCCTGGGCGGTGTCTAGACCCTTGGACCTGGTCTGATGGTACCTCAGAGCCTCACAACACGAGCCTCCATTTGCAGCCGGTTGAGAACAGTCATTGTTGACCGAGCATAAAATCCTCTCTCCTGGTTTCCTAGACAAAAGGCCACAATCTGGGTGGCTCACCGTGGGTGGCATTCAGTGTGTGCCAGCCATGGTGATTCCTTGTGGAGCTTTGCAGGAGGATGTGCCCCATGTCTTCCTCTCTAGGCGTTCTCTGGCTGGCAGATGCAGCATGATGGGCCGACCTTCCCCCCTCTGCCCGTCTCCTCTTTTTTATAAGGACACCAGTCATCTGGGATTAAGGCCCATTCCACTCTGTAGGACCTTACATGAACCCGAGAGCATCTTCAAAGACCCTATTTCAAAGCCATCTCAGGCACAAAGGGTAAACAGCTTCAACAACTTTTTTTTTAGGGAGGGGGTAGGGTGCTGCAAAGGAGACACGATTCAACCACCCAAAATACTTTCCAGCCTCTGCAAAGAATAACCCACTCTCCTCTTCTCCAACCCTGGCATCTTGGTCCTGCTGGGGAGAAGCGCCAAGAGTTAGGAGGTCTCTGTGGGACAGAAGGACAAGCCCAGAGACCTCTGGCCATAGAAGTCACTGTTTTCTTGGCTTCCTGGATCTTCTGGGGGGGGGGGGGGAGACTCTCTCTTCCTCCCTCCTCCCTCTCTCCCTCTCTCCCTCCTTTCCTCCCTCCCTCTTTCCCTTTCTTTCTTGCACTCTGGTGGCCGGATTGTGCTGAAGGCAAAGCTATGAACTATCTTAGGAAGAACAGCATCCCACAGCCTAAAGCCTGAGGGTGGGAGGTCCCTACAGTTCTAGAATCCCAACACGTCACTTTACTGAGGGGGAAACTGAGGCTCTCAAATGGACCAAGACTCCCACAGGGCTGTGCAGCGGGGAGGTCCGGCTAAGGTCTGCTTGCTTTGAGGCTCCCTGGAGAGTCCTGCCCATCTTAACCCGAATCTTCCTGACAGAAGTGGTGCCGGGAAGAGAAGCATGTCCCCTGGCAAATTTTCCAAGAGCCCGAGAAACGGCTTCCCTTTTTATGAACTGTTTCCTTCTCACTAAGTTCTCTTTCCAAATAACGCTGAAGAAAACATCCCCACCCCCTTCCGCCCCCCCAATAATCTCGTTGGGTTTGGACGATGATCTAAAAGCTAACCATCTAGAGGATGACTGATTTCTCCCCTCAAGAGTTATAAGCGCCGACAAATGCCCCTGAACCATAATTACAGAGCTTTTGCTGGAGGGGAAAAAGCCGTGTAAATACCCACGGCCGACACTCCGGATGAGTCAGAGCTGAGATACTTTGAGTTGCGGTCAGACTTTCTTGGGGAATGAGTTCACCAAGCTGTCCGTCCCAGCACAAAGACTCCTGGAACTGCTCTCCCCCATGCTGTGGGGACCTGTGGGGACAAAGCACACGGTCACTGGGGGACACACTGCATAGCGTCTTTTTCGGATAGTTCTCTATATTGCTGTTAAGTGCCGGCAAGTCAGTCTCGACTCCGGCTGCCCTGTGTCTCACTGCATGCCTCCCAGCCGTCCAGTGCCACCCGTCTGTTCCACGTGAGCCCGCTGCTCCAGCTACTGTGTCCGGCCAGCTGGTTGACGGTCTTCCCCCTTGCCATTGCCCTTCTACTTTCCACCACCATCTATTTTCCTTTCTCCAGACAAGGCCTCCCAATCGCATCTTCCCCAACTCCTGAGACTGTGCTGGCTTCAAAGGAGCCTGCCGGTTGTCCTTTTTCTAAAACAGAGCTGTCTGTTCTTTTGGCCGCCCATGGTCCTTTGTGTGTTCTTTTCCAGCACAATCCTTTAGATGCATCGATTCTCCTCAGGCCTTTACTCATTCGGTGGCCAGCTTTCACATGCAATTAACAAGGCGAGGGCTTGGGGCAGGCACGCCCCAGTCCTCAAAGGGACGTTCTCGCTCTTCACTGCCTTCAAGAGACCTTGTGCAGCAGATTTGCCCAAAGCAGTGCCACGCGTCCTCTGATTTCTTGACTGCTGCTTCGAGGGGCATTGATTGCGTATCTAAGCAAGATGAAAATCCTTGACAGCTTCAGACTTTCTTCTGTTTATCCTGGTGCTACCTACTGATCCAGTGATGAGGATTCTTTCCATGGAGTTGTAATCCACACCAAGGGTTGCAAACCTTGATCTCCGTCAGCAAGTTCTTCACGTCTTCTCCTCATCAGCAAGCAAGGAGGTGTCGTCTTCATGTAGAAGGTACTTACTAGGCCTTCCTCCAACTCTGATGCCCCCCTCCCCCCATGTAGCCCAGCTTCCCTGATGATCTGGTTAGCATAAAGACCACCTGATAAGTATGGTGAGAGAAAACCACCCTGACGCTCACGTGTCCGGATGCGTAACCATTCCCTTGTTTTGTTTGCACACCTGCGTCTTGATCCATGTGCATACAGGTTCTACACGAGAACAGTGAACTGTTCTGGAATTCCCTTTCTTCCCAAGGACATCCATGATTTGTTACGATTCACATCATTGAGTGCAAACATTTTCTTCTGGTTTTCTCTGCTTTGAGCCAAGAGCTATCTGATGCCAGCCATGGCCCTCTTCTGAATCCAGCTTGGATTTTTGATAGCTCCCTGTCGACATACTGCCATTGTGGGTTGATTTTTGGCAAAGTTTTCCTTGCATGTGCTATTGTGTTGTTCAATCATTTCCACATTCTGTTGGGTCAACTTCCTTTGGCTCTCTTCCAGTTAGTAGACCAGGTAGCTGTTTCCCTGATTTCTTGGCATAGAAGAGTGAGTGCTTTTACTACTTCATCAGCTTGTTCAGACATTTCAATGGGGAGTCTGTTAACTCTTAGAACCTTATCTTTTCAGTGCAGCTTGGACTCCTTTCTGTACCATGGGTTTTTGATTGCATGCTGAGTGTATATTTGGCAACGGACGCCACGGATCATGAAAATTCACATCTTTCACTCCAGTCATTGCATTCCGCCAAGTTCATCTTGAAGAGAACAGCCCTAAATGCATCAGTGATTCTGAACGTGGACATGTTCCTCTCAACATTGATCATGAAACCACCCTGGTTCAAGTGGATACAGGTCGGGGAAAGGTTCGCCAAATGCGCTGATGCCCTGGACAGACAGGAAACACACAAAGGTTATAGAAAGCTAGTAGAATCACATCAAAGCCAAACAAGACCTGTAGTCCCACCGTCCTTTCCAACAGTTGCATGATTCCGGCCCAGGGCACTACCCCAGAAAGACGGGCCTTTCTAGTTCCGTCCACAGTGACTGTCTTAGAAACCCCCCGGGGTCGGCGGCCAGCGGCCGTGACTGTGTTTGTTTGTTTGTTTGTTTGTTTGTTTGTTTGTGGCCCTTGTGGTCTATGTGGAGATGTTCACGTTCAGGATCCTCTCTGCAGGTAAGGTTACGCCCTGGAAGATAAGACACTGGGAAGCACAAGGATTTAGATTTTTGATGACCTTGGGTGTATTCTGCCAAATTATCTGCCGGCTGCTTTGTATTAGTATGTTCATTGCTGTCCGTAATAGAATGAGCAGGTCCTGCCTGTCGGTCACTGACAGCTGGGCCAGTCCATCGACAAGGCTCCAAAGGAATCCTCTCATGACAAATGGAAGAAGACAGTAACAGGCCCTGGCATTCTGCTTGGCTGGAAAATTACTTCACCTGTCTTATAGATGCCTCTTATTTCCAGGCTGTCTGTTTTCGAAGAGATGCCACATGCTCCGAGGGGAGAGGGAGGACGATAGGGGGTGGAGTTGTGCTCACAGATCAGCCGAGAAGAAGGAATCCTGCCGTTACTGGGTCATTGGATCCCACACTGATGCTGCAGGCGAGGATCCTGCACAGTGAGTGCTCAGGGAGAAGCCAGCCGGCCGGCTTGTGTGACAGTGAGCCTGCGTGCTTGGATGCCCCGCCTGAAGCTCGCTGCACCAAGACTCCCGGATGCAGGACGCAGGGGGATCCAGACTGTGTTTCATTTGTTTTGAAAAGTGAGGGTTATGTTTATCCCAATATCCTGTACACAGAGCTGGGAGGATAGCCTGCGTCACACATCTCAACATCAGTTTTCTTTCTAATTGTTATTAGGTGCCTTTGAGTTGATCCTGGCTTCTAGAAACTGCAGAGTAGCAGTGCCCCCCAGGTTCCCAGGCTGTCATCTGTATGGGAGCGGATTTCCTGGTCTTTTCCCACTGAGACACTGGATGGGCTCAAGTCTTTAACCACCAACCTTTGGGTTAGCATCCTGCCCCTTCCTTGTTGCACAGAGACTCCTGAAGTTCTCCATTAGTCGTGTTAAAGCAAGACCCCGGGTTCTTCAATGGCTCACATGCAGATTCAAGTGGAAGCTGGAGAAAATGAAAACGAGTCCAGCATGGAGTCTCTCTCCCCTGAGCTTAGAGATGGCCTCCAGCAGGTACTGGATACACTGAATGCCGATCACCGAACACAGAGGAGCCGTGAGATCAGGACCATCAAGGACACACGAAGAAAGATAGAGGTCATGGAAAAAGACGGGAAAGAGAGGGAAGGCAAAAACAGAGGTCAGGGAAACCCAGAAACTGGCTCTAGAAAGCCGCATTGCTAAAGAGAACGAGAGAAGTGATGACATATATAAGCACTGAGCAGGAATATTCACAGAAGACAAAGGTCAGCATTACGATGCAATGTGCAAAAACCTGGGACTGGGTTACCCAATGGAAGAGAGTGCTTGGCATTCCTCAAGTTGAAAGAACTGGGGGTTGGGGGGTGGATTAAGCTACAAATTGCAATACTGAAGTATTCTACGGGGATATAAATGTATATATATATATTCATATTGATATAAATCAAAAGAAGATGGAAGGATTAGAGACCCTGTACCAACAAGAAATATTAAGACAGTCAGCCCTTTCAGGAAGTAGCACAGATCACGGACCGATGGTCTTGAAGGGGGAACTCCAAGCTGCACTGAAGACCATGGTGGCAAACAAGCCTTCCGGAATTGATGAACTGCCAGTTGAGATCATGCAACCCAGGGATGCCATGCTGGAAGTGCTCGCTTGTCTGTGTGAAGAGGTTTGGGAGACCGTGGCCTGGCCCACAGAGGGGAAGCGATGCCTGTGACCCTACAGAATGTGGCAACGATCGTACAACATCCTTCCTATCACGTGTGAGTGGAATGCTGTTCTGGATCACCAAGGAAGTGCCATAAATTCAAGAGGGATGCAGAAGAGGACCAGATGATCATTGCTGGATCCCGGTGTTTCCTTGTGTGGACCATCACCATCACGGGGAGGCCGTGAGGCATGTTGTCATTGCAGGTGCCATTCTCTGGATTCTGACCTGCAGCAAAACAGGATAAAGCACTTGTCTGCCCTTTGCCATCTTCCTACTTGTTCCTGTGCCCGAGTTCATTGTTGCAGCCACTGTTTTCAGTCTCATCTCATTGGGGCGTGGGGGGGGGGGTGTCTTTCTCTCTGCCCTTCCACTTTACCAAGCATGATGTCCTTCTCCAGGGACTGGTCTCTCCTGACAGCATCTCCCAAGTCTGTAAGATGACGCCTTGCCAGCCATGTCTCTAAGGAGCATCCTGGTCTGATTTCTTCTGAGACAGACTGGCGTGCACAGTATGGGGTTCCCAAAATACATCATTGGGCTCATGTTCAATCTATACCCAGACCAGGGGGTAGCCATCCAGACGGAACAAGGGGATACTGCCTTTTTGAAGTCACCAAAGTGTCCGTCAGGTCAGGGTTGCCATCTTTCACCATACGAATGCAATTGGCACGCCGCGCAGGTCATCCGAGACGCTGGGTTCCACGAAGAAGAACGCAGCATCGGAGAGAAACTTGCCAGCAACTAGCGTCAGGCAGATGACACCACCTGCCGGGCTAAAGTGAAAAGGACTTGAAGGCACTTGATGCATGAGGATCCCAGACTCTAGCCTTCAGGGTGGATGACACCGAGGCCTAGAGAAAGCAGAGATGTTTTCTCTAGAAGCAACATCGTGAGGTTGAAGCAGCCCAGGATGTCAGTGGACGTGGACCTCCGATGGGTGCCAGTTAAGGAATCAGCCGAAGTGTTGCACTGGAGAGATTAGAGCACAACACCCCGTTAGAGTGTTAAAAACCAAGATGTCACTTAAGGATGAGCCATGCCCGGCCCCAGCCGTGCCCGACCCCTGCTCTGGTATTTTCAGTCACCTTATGTGCGCTGGGAAGCTGCCCAAGGACTCAGGAAGAGCAAAGTAGTCAGTGCCTTTGACGTGGGGAGCTGGGGCAGAATTGCGCATAGACCCGGGCGGGCCAGGAGAACAGACGCATCTGCAGTGGGAAAAGGAGAGCCGGAAGGGTCCGAGGAGTGAGGCTGGCCAGACACACAGGAGGGCCACGGTGGCTGCAGCACTAGGTTTAACCCATTCAACCACGGCGTGGCCCTGGCAACAGGAGGGACCTGTTCAAAAGGTGACAAGAAACAGGAGACCTTATCCTCCCCCTCTTAACAAAGCATCTTGATTGAGAGATACTTTACACATCCTAAATTCACCACGTTGCAGGGTACAATCCAGCGAGTGTATGTGTGTGTGTGTGTGTGTGTGTGTGTGTGTGTGTGTTCTGTCTATTCACAGAATTGTGGTGCCCTCATGACTCTGTAAGCTGCACCTCTCCTTTCCCTCACCCAAGAACCTGTGTACCCAGAGCTGTCACTGTCCACGTGCTGCGGGTGAACTGACCTCTGACATGTCCTCCATGTGGAGTCATAGACCGTGCGGATGGTTTGCACGCGGAAGAACACTTTGACGCTCCATTGTGTTTCATCATTCTCTTCGCCTGCATTGTCCAGATCTCCCAATTTCCCTGTCTGGAGAGAGAAAGGCCAGCTTTTTATCTTTTGCCCAATGAGGACTCAGACCCAGCCCTGAAAGCTGCTTGGAAAGTCTAACTAGCTGAGTGGTACTGACTTGGTCAAGTAGAAGAAACCAGCATATGTGGTGCAGGAATTCCTGACATCAAGTCATTCCAACCCAGAGGGACCCTATAACCCTGTCCTCTAGGGCTTACCCTGCCTGACCCGGTCTGTGGGTTTTCGAGACTATAACTGTCCAGGAGTAGAAAGCCTGATCTTTCTTCTGCTGGCCAACTGGTGCTTTCAGATGGTTCACCTTGAGGCCACTGGCCCAGTGTGTACCCACTCCATCACCGGGAGGCAACCTCACAAAGAACAATATGCTAGAACCATAAAAGATAAGAATATTCTACACTGTTGTTGAGTCGATGCTGACTTACGGTGACTAGACGAAGCCAGACATCCCCCTGGGGTTTTCAAGGCTGGGACCTTTGTGGCAGCTGCCGGCCACGTCTTTCTCCTGTGGAATGGCTGGTGGGCTCAGTTACCAAGGTTGACAGCTGAGTGCTCACCCACTGCCCCACCAGAGTTCCTGCTGACTTATAAGATGATACAAACTTTTTTTTTTTAAGGTGGAAAGGATGCCAGGAAGGGTCCAGCTGGCACTTTTTACTCTGTAGGAGAAGATACTGAAGATTAACACCACCCCCGGCCCCCTGCCTACCTTTTACTTCTCAAACCCCATCAGGGGTCCTTAGTCCACCTCGACTCACGCCACCACTGGGCTCCTCTGTTTTCTAGTGTTGAGTCTTTAGAAGTGGATCTTGCCAGGCCTTTCTCCGACGCACCTCTGGGTGAACTGGACTCGACAGCCCTTCAGTTAGCAGGGGACACGGTTCCCCTGGTGGAACTCCCTAGGGCTCCTACCTCCAGCTAAGGATCCCCCCTGGTGTCTGCCTCTGTTTTAGACAGCTTCTTCTTTTTATTCCTGTTTGGAAACCTGGGTGATAGTACATCATTTGTGAATGAGTATTGGGGGGCTTCCCAGAGCAAACCAGACCCTTGGGCAAGATGGACATGGGTCTTGTTTCCTCTTTCTCTTTCACGGGTATGGTGTGGGGGTGCTCCTCTACGGGCCCCAACTCCCCATGTTCCACATTCCTCTCCCCCTGGGGCTGCTGGGCTGGCTCCGGGAGGAGGACTCTGCGGGCTACCCGCTGCTGCTCTGCCCTCCAGACATAACAGGGAGGCCTGGGCAGGAAGCAGACCTAGCTGAGAAATCTGGGCAGGTCAGGCCCAGAGCCAGATGCTTATCAAGAGGAAAATTAATAGTGTTTTTGTGAACGGAGCAGCCTGACGTTTCCCTGCAGTTAATAATAAGACACATCACGTTTGGCCTCCTGGAGCTTTCCTGGGGGAAACGGATCAAACCCAAACAACACAGGGTGCTGGTGTTGTTGGAAACTTCCTCCCAACACATAAACTAGGTCAGAAGCAGTCACAGAAAGGCTGGCCCAACCCAAGCGTGGCCAGAGGTGTGCACACGGCCGTGAGAAGTGGACCCCCGTGGCTCAGACACATGGCTCTCACCAGGAGAGCTTGGGGCCTGTGGCACAGACGGGACTCTAGCCAGCCTGGCAGGGTGCCCGGAGAGCTGGCCAGTCTTAGACTTGTTTGGGTCTGTTTTCCTCCTCCTTGGTTTTACCTGCCTCCCCCGGGCACATCTGCCACAGCTGGGCCAGCCCTGCAGACGCCGGGCACCTAGGATGTGGGCTGGAGCCTTGGCCTCCGGCTGCGGTCTGGCGACTGCAGAACTTTTCCCACTTGGAGCCTGGAGCTCAGACTGCACCGGAAGGACCGGCTGCCAGCACCGCTGGGAAGGGAAGCATAAATGTGGCTGGAAGGGAAGCCAGACCCCGCCTCCCAGTCTCCCTCCTGCTTCTAAGACAGGAGTCCCCGAGCACTCCCCAGATGGAGATTTCTTTGCTGGCGAGGCAAAAGAGAGGTGGAGAGGGCCCCAGCCCTCAGGGAAGCTTAAGGAAAGGAAGTCAGAGTGTGGATTCCGTTCCTCTTAGCAAGATTCCATCCTGGGGGGGTAGGGGGGTGGGGGGGGGGTGGTTTCGGTATTTTAGCAGAGGGCAGCTTGAAATCAAGGACCGAATTTTCTCTTAGACTCTCAGCCTGTGTCCCTGCCCCCATCTCCAGGCTGTCCCCAGTGGGTTGCCTACTCCACCTCCCTTGAAGCTTCTCTGGGGTCAGAGAGGCCTTGGCAGCCCCTCCATGGCTGGCGCCCCGATGCCCTGGAATTTGCTGCTGCTGCTGCACTGATTAGAATGAGGGTCTGGGTGTCTGGAATGTGGGAGGGGCCCCCCTTCTGTCCTGTGCTCCTTAAGCTCATGAGGGTGGAGTGGGAGGGGGGCACTGCTGACTCCTGTCTAGGAATCCAGGAGATTGGAAGCCACAGAATGTCGTCCCTAGAGCCTCGGGGCACCTTTGCTGCCTGACCTGGGTTACACAGAACCCCCACCTCCCTGCGTTTTAAGCCTCCTCCACCATCAGGAAGGAGCCTTGGTAGCGAGCTGTTTAATGAAAGGCGGGGAGTCCAAACCACCAGCCGCCCCCCCCCCCCCCCCCCCCCCCCCCCCCCCCCACCCTGCACAGTTTCTGCTCTGAAGATGCCAGTTCTGGAAGCACTAGGGGGGTGTTCTGCTCTGCCCGTAGGGTCGCTGTAAATCGGAACCGGCTTGGTGTTAACCAGTCAAAACCCAAACCCAACCCACCGCCACGGGTCCTGTGCCGTGCGTTTGAGTCCCCAACCTTCCCATGAGCGCCACCCACACTGGTGACCAGCACGACACACACCAGGGATGTTTCCATTGATGTGTGTGTGTATGCATGAGTGTGTGCCTGTTTCTGCGTCATGGTGGCGGCTTGGTGGTAGGGGCTCTGCCTTCCATGAGGAAGACCCAGGTTTGATTCCCCCACGTGATGCTGAACAGCGCTTCCAGCTGAAGGCAGGTTCAGAGAGAGGCCCGGAGATGGACCCTCGCTTGGCAGTCAGCCTCTGGGTCACGGCAGTCTGACCTGAGATCCAGTCTGGAGAGGTGCGGCTTTGGCATGGGTTCCTTCTTCGGTCCCTGGGCCGCCCGACTCTCCGTGAGCTCCTCAGGACTGATTGCGCTTGCTGTTTGTCTTTGGCCTCTCTGCTGCTGTGGTTGTGATCCCTCCCACCCCCCAACCAGGCAGGGAACCCCAACAAGGGAGCCTCCTAGGCAAAAGCCACCTGTTCTTCTCCACCCCCAGTGGAGACCAGCACCTCTCCCCAGGAGCACCGCCTGCCCCGACGGAGCACTGCCTCGCCCCTCCTCAGGGCCTCAGGTGCCTGCTCTTTGCTGGGTGGGACACAGGAACTACAGCTCTCCGTTCACATCCGTCCGGGCCCCAGCTCCATCCCTTCCGCCTCAGCCATGGCTTTCTCTTGCTCTGTCTCTTCCTCAGCATGGAGTCCCCTGGCTCAGAGCAGGTGGTGCTTAGGGCTGGAGGGGACCCAGGCCGGATGCACTGAAGTCCCCCATGACTTTGCCAGTGCCCTCCCTGGCCTCGTGGGTGGCAAGGGGAGGTGCCTACAGATCCGGGGCCTGGGCAGGTGACCATCTATCACCTGACTCCCTCCCACAGCTGGCTATTTCCTCAACATGGCGTCAGGGTAGCCACGTGGAATCAAGCTGTCCTGCGGACTGAAGGGAACCCAAAGCAATGCCGCTGTGACGTCTGGGGAGTCGCTGCATTCCAGGCCTGAAGAAGGCTGGGGAACATGGCTCAGACCCCTCAATAAACACCACCCCTCCCAGGACACCCCGCGGGGGCTGCTGTGTTTGTTTGCCCTCTAGCATGGTTTCTGACAGCATCTGGCATCATCCCCAGTGGCTGGGTGGTGGTGGGGGGGGGGGGGGGGGGGCGGCAGCTCCGCTGATGAGGGCATGTCTCCAGGCTTTGGGATGGGCCTCTGAGCCTCCAGCAGTGAGGGGCTTCAGATGAGAGGGTCTCCTAGGGTCTGGTGCGTTGGGGCTGAGAGCTTGTTTTCCATCAGCCTTCCTATTTCCCCTCTGCAGAGGGCACTTTAACAGCCTGGCTTTTGAGAGAATGACAGCTCTCCTGTCCCAGAAGCATAGGCCCTGAGACTGGAGGGAGGCCAGGGTGAACGGATGTTCTAGAGCAAGGGACGTGTGGAGGGCCAGAGGCTCGGAACAGGCCCCCCCCCCCTTTTGAGCAGTTCCGAGTTTCTGTCTTCACCGTTGTCCCATGCCCAGAGCCAGGCCCCGTCTTGGAAGGGGACTGTTCTCTTACTTGTCGGTGGAGTCCTGGTGGCTTAGCGGTTCAGCCTGGCGCTGCTAACGGAAAGGTCAGAGGTCACACCCACCCCAGCTGCTCCGTGGGAACAAGATAAGGCAGTCCACTTCCATGAGTGTTCCGAGAAGTCTGCCATGCCCCACGGGGTCACTTCGAGTCACCACCAAGTTTGCTGGTTTCTCACGGATACCCTTTGCCGTCCTGGAAGCATAGCTACCGTTGTTGGCACTTGAAGTGGACCACACAGGATGTCTTCTCTTCCCTGGTCCCGAGAGCTGGAGGGGAACTGGGAGGCGCCCCCTCCCCTCACGCTGTGCACTCTGCAGAGCGAGGGCTTGTCTGGGGTGCACACCGGTGGGCGAAGTCGCTACTCTCAAACCAGAGCAGCTCTCCCCGAAATGGCAGCCTGAAGGGTCGGCGTGATTGAAGGAGCATTACACCGAACGGGCAGCCTCTCTTTCCATCAGAGGGGAGGGAGGATGTCTACGTAGGCCATAGCAAAGCAGCTATGACACGCCACAGCCATGTTTTCAAGACCACGGTGTCCTCTCTGGCCTCTCTGCACCGGGCACCTGAGCTTCTGCGAATCTCTTTCTCTCTGAGGGAGGTCCACCTGAAGTTGCCTTTCAAAGATCCCTGGGGGAGCCATCTTGTTGTTCAGGGCTGTGCCCTCGGCTCCACCCCTAGTGACCCCCCCCTTCCCTGCACCCTGCACACAGCAGAATGAGACGCTGTCCGGTCCTGCGTCGCCGTCCTCTCAGTCCCTCCCCACCGTGTGAGAGCCATCCTGCCAGTCCATCACCGGGAGAGACTTCTTATTCACTGACATCTTCCTTGACCAGGTGCGAGGACCTCTTCTGGGGGTTAGACCCTCTGGATCAGGGGTTCTCCACCTTCCTCAGGTCATGAACTTTTCAGACAGTTCCGCATGTGATGGTGCCATAACAGCCATAATAGCCATAACAGCGATAACAGCCATAACATTATTTTCATGGCTACTTCATCACTGTCTTTTTTTTACTGTTAGGCATCAGGTGACCCCTGTGAAAGAGCTGTTTGACCTCCAAAGGGGTCACGCCCCACAGGTTGAGAACCGCCGCTCTATAGCATGTTCGATGTAGGTGGGCATTGGCAAAGTCTGGCCATCGTGGCTTCAGAGGACCTTCGCTGACTGGATCTCTTCCAGTGCAGATTCAGTCCCAATGCGAGCAGCCCCCGGTGTCTCTGGCACCACAATCCTAAGTTATCAATTCCCCCTCGTCCACCGGCCAGCTTCCCATGCATCCGAGACTCGGCACCAGCACCCCGTGTTTCCCCAGATGGCAGCTTTGCTCGAAACGCTCATCCACCTCAGCCAGCCTGTCCAGTGCCACAGGGCGCTTGATTTCTGGGCTCCTGCTTCATGGACGTTGCTGGTGGAGCCTAGTGAAGCCACGTCCTTGACGCCCACCCTCTTCTCATTTTCTCGTGGCGTGGCTTCTTGGTCCGACTGTGTAGAGATTTGTTTTCTGTGTGTTGAGGGATAACCCACCGTGAGGGCTGGAGCCTCTGACCTTCACCAGGAAGTGTGGCCCGTGAAGCCCTCTCTGCTTCAGCAGGCGCAGTGAGGTCCCCATCTGTGGTCGGTGGCAAATGAGGTTTCCTCTGACCGGATGCTGCCTTCTTGTTATGGCGCAGTGTCTCGGATTATTTTCTCAGCTGACAGACTGAGCAATAGGGGGAAGGGATACGACCGTGGCACCACCCTCTCCTGATCCTAAACCACACGATAGCCTGTAGCTCTGTGTGAGTGCCCACCTCTCGGCCTGCACGCAGATTCTGCAGGGTGCCTGGGTAAAATGAGCCACACAGCCCGGTGCCTTTGGGTAGTCAGTGACGCTCAGGGAAGCAACTCTCTCCTTTCAGCTCAGATCCATCTGATGTGGGCAACGATACCCTTCGTTCCACGTCCTCTTTTAAATCTATCTCAAATTGCTGGCAGTTCCCTGCTCTGAGGTACCGCTCCAACCATGTGAGAATTTTCTCCAGCAAGTTCTGTGGCGTCATCTTTCATTAGAACCGATAAATGCTGTGGATCTCTCCCAGTCTGGTTTCCAGGTCTTCCAAGTTTCTTGACATAGGCGCCTGAGTCTTTTCTGCAAGCATTTGTTTATTGAAATGTCTTTCTTGGTCTCTTGTCAATTCCTGAAGCCTTGTGTTTCACTGATGCCTTTAGTGAAGGCCAGGCTGCTTCCAACAGCACCATCACCAGCTCCTGGGATAAGCTGCCTCCTGAGATGGTTCAACATCCCCGGTCCTTCATGGCTCAGTGATTCTGTGTGTTGCTTCCATCTCCCTTTGATGTTTCTTGCACCAGTCCGCATTTTCCCCAAGTTTCGCTGGAGCAATATCTCTTGCTCCAGCTCCAGAGACTTGTCAGCCCCTTGGAAAGACAGATTGACATGACTTTTTTTTTTTTTTACAAAGAGATAGATTTTGCGATGGCAAGCTACAAGGAGGCCTCAGAAAACCTGGGAGCTTTCCCTCTGATGTCACCAGAGGAATTTAAACCCTTTGATTTCCGTTGGACCCAATGGTAGCGTGCTCGGCTGCTGGCGGAGAAGTTGGGCGTCTGGACCAACCGAGCAGTTCAGAGGGAGAAAGGCCTGGAGATCCGCTCCCATAAAAGCCACAGACATCGGATGGAGCCTCTCAGCTCTGTGACCGAGGTCCCGGTGAGCTGGAACCACTCCTCAGCCCCAACAACATTTCACTGAATGTCCGTCCTGGCTCTGGGGTGTGAGCTGACCCCTGGGTCTGCCCCTGCAGACGGCCCTGGCCTCCATGTCCAGGCACCTCTCCTGGTTAAGACAGCACTTCTCCTAGCACCTGAGAAAGCGCTGCTCTTTGCTGCTTAACCTGGATATCAGCGTTGACAGCTGATGGGTCAGAAGTGGGTTGAGGACCAGCTAGCTGCATGGGCTCAGCCACCAGGGCAGCCCCATGGCCGATCCCAGAAGGGCCCTGCACTGGGCTGCAGGTTCTGCAGTCACCCTCTTGAAAGAAGAGCCCCCGCATTCCCTTTTCCCACTGGCCTTGCTAGTGAAGCGGCCGGCCCTGCATGCAGGGCAGGGAGTTGCGATGCCCAGAATGTGCTCAGTGCTCTGTACCGGGGGACGTGCTGTTCCCTGAGCACAAAGGAGGACTCAGTTCTCCTTCCTAGAGTACTCCACACTCTGCTTTCCAAATTAACCCAGGAGGAATTGGAAGGCGCCATTGTTCTTGCTGGACGGGATGGTGGGGTGGTTCATCCCGAGTGCTGGTTCTGCTCTCACAGGCCAGAGGTGGGATCATGTGTCCCCGTGTCAAGGAGGGCTGCTGGGGGCTGGGAAGCAGAGCAGAAGAGCCTCTGGGGTGGGGGGAGAGGGGGGTGCTGACTAGCCTCTGGTTTTCACCGCTCGCCTGCTCTGAGACTCTCAGTCACTTTAACCAGGGGCATCCTTAGGAGGTGTGTGTGTGTGGGGAGGGGGGTGCACACCATACCAGGGGCAGGGTCGGGGTGGGGTGTCTCCCAAAGGACTGTCCGTACACCTTCCAGCCGCAGCTTCTTATGTCTTATGAAGATATTCCCATTGTTAGCTATCCCCGCCCAAACATTCCTCATAAGCCCAGCCTGTGTGTCTCACTCCCTGTACCTGCAAGGATAAGGCCGGATGCTCCTGTACTTCTCGGATCTTTCGGGAGCTCTAGCAGCATTGAGGGGGACGCTGTGCAAAGGGCGCCGTCACGATTCATGGACTTGAAGCAGTTCTCCGGCGCCGCTTGGAGCAGAAGCGACTCGGCGTGGACATGGTGGCTCCCGGGCACCTGGTCGGAGGTGTCGCTCTCACCCCGTCTCAAGGACCCTCTGACTCATGTGGCCTCGTTGGCCTGTGCTATCCACACCCACACTGTCGTTGTCGTGGCCCCTGGTGTTTTTCTGGCCGCTGATCCGGACAGATCTCTTGGGGTACGTTGGGACTTACTGTGGTAGTGAGTGTCTGCACCAGACTTTTTTTTTTTTTTTTGAGAAGGAGGCAGGGGAGATGGGCAGAGGAGGAGAAACAGAAGGCAGGCTCTCTTCCTGTTATGCGAGTCATCATGGGATGAACCCTGTCCTCGCTCAGGGGAGAAAAATTCCCTCCGCCCCCCACCCCGCCCAGGAGAATTTTGCTGTTCGTCCTCATACCCCTTAAGCAATGTTCAGTTTGGGTGAACTACAGCTGTGTTTATCGCATGACTAATCCCTGCTCTAGGTATGACTAAGACAGATCGAGCCGGGGAGGGAAAAGAAGGAGGCCCGGTGGTGGTGGTGGTGGTGGTGGTGGCTGTGGCGGCGGTGACAGTGGTGCACACGTAAGGACCATGATGAGGACAGCATGGGGTGGGAGTGTTCTACTCTGTGTGCACAGGGCCTCTGTGAGTCGGAAGCAATTTCATGGTGCCTAACAGCAGTGACGAGGGCCTGTGTGGTCGGCCACAGGAGGGGGCCTGGGAGACAACCCCCCACCTGGTACAGTGGCTGAGTGGAGCTGCCTCCCAGGTTCCCTAGATAACCAGAGCCCCAGGAAGCGCTGGACTAGCGTGCTGTAGCTCTTGCTGGAAGCTGGCTGCCACACCCTTCTCCCACGGAGGAGCTGTGGGATTGAACCAGCAACCTTTTGGTTAGTAGCCCGGGGCTTACTCCCTGCATCACTAGGGCTCCTTCTCTCCATCCGTGGACTGGCTGTGATGTCCGCCTTACAGGCTTGCGGGAATAACTGGAGGTTAGGTCTAAGGAAGGCCTGGCCTTGTGTTGCTCCCCCCCCCCCCCCCCCCCCCCCCCAGAGTAGATGATGCAGGAAACAGTGCTGTGGTCTCTGGAGGCTCCCTGCAGGGCAGGGTGCCCAAGGTGGTGCTCCGGTCAGGGCTTTCCTTCCAAGGAGCTGCTTCCTCCAGGTGATGGGTGGGTTGGAGTCTCCCCCTTTCAGTGAGCAGCTGGCACATTGCTCCTGACCCTCGACGGCACCAGGGCTCCAGAGGAAATGCTTGATCGAGCGCATCGGCGATGGAACTTCCCCATGACCCCTTGGCAGTTGGCCTCTGAGAGGGAGGACAGGGTGCAGCCATGCATAGGCTTGGCTGGAGTTGCTCACGGCTTTTAGGCATTAAGGATCCCGGTCTGCATATGCATCAATCCATGGACCCCAAGTGTTGCCTTTTCCTGGAGTGGAGAAAACACCTGTGGTTGGTGTTTGGGGGATCGTGCATGTCCCCTGCTTGCCTGGAGCACCTCTCCCTTCAGACCCTGTCTCATGCCTGGACAATGCTGCTGCAAGAATAGCCAGTCCCCTGAGTCCCTTGAGTCACTCTAAGGGACCCTTGAACCCATGCCAGGGGGGGCAGTGAGAGCCAGCGGGGAGGGCTGAGTCCTCGCCTGTGGAGCCCCAGCACTGGGTGGGCAGGGCCAGAGAGAGAGAGAGAGAGAGAGAGAGAGAGAGAGAGAGAGAGAGATTACTGCACAGGGGCAGGTGGGGAGGGGGTGTAAGTGAGCGGTCTGTGGATTGTTCTGACCACAGTGGGGGCGATGCAGGCTCTGCTGGCCTGTTATTTTTGGGTGGGAGAGTTCTGGAGGAGGGAGAGTCCTGGAGGCAAGTTGGAGAGCCACAGAGCCAGAGCACTTGACCTAGGGCTTGAGGGGTTCAGCAGGACAGGAGGACGCAGGGGTCCCTTCAGGAAATCCGACCATCCCTTACCAGTGTGGTGGAGACCTCGAATTGTCAGAGCAGTGGCATCCTTAGAAATGCAGCAGGAGCCAGGTGGGGGTGGGGAATCACTTGGCTGGTCTTTACAGAGGGAGGTGGCAAGTCCGAGGGTCTCTGGGTCTGCCATACCCCAGCAGGGTGGTCACAAAGTGACTGGGAGACAGGTGTCCACTGGTGTGATCTGTCTCCCCCCACAGGGCCAGTGGTGACTCTGAACAAATAGGGAGATGGGACCGGGCTGCTTTCCTGGCTTCGTGAAAGGTCCAGGTTTTCTGGGGTCTGAAACTTGTATAAATTATTCCTTCTACCTTAGGCATGAATGTTATTCTTTCGACTGAGGGGAAAAAGTAGTCACAGTGTTCCAACATCACAAAAACAAGACATTAAAAATCATTTTATTGGGGGCTCTTACAGCTCTTCTCACACTCCATCCATCCATCCATTGTGTCAAGCACATCTGTACATATGTTGCCATTATCAAAGCCTTTTTTTCCCATTTGAGCCTTTGGGATCAGTGTATTTTTCCCCGTCCCCAACCTCGCTCTCTCATGGATAGCTTATAAACAATTAATTTTTTCATGTTTTACACAGACCACTCTCTCCCTTCACCTACTCTTCTGTTTCCCATCCGCCAGGGGGTATTATATGTAGACCATTATGATAGGCTTCCCTTTTCTCTCCTCATCTTCCTGTTGGGCCTGAGGGGTTTGTCTGTCCCGGGGTCCCTGTGTGTCCAGCTCTTATCTGTACCACTGTACATGCTCTGGTCTAGCCGGATTTGTAAGGTAGAACTGGGATCATGATGGGGGTGGGGAGGAAGCATTAAAGAGCTGGAGGAAAGTTGTATGCTTCACTCTGGCTCGTCTGCTCCCCACGACCCTTCTGTATGGGATGTCCCATTGCCTGCAGATGGGCTTTGGGTCTCCACTCCGCTCTCCCCCTCTTTCACACAGACATGATTTTTCGCTCCGGGCCTTTGGTGCCTGCATCGCAACAGGACATTTTGACAAACGGTTCTGTCCTCCTTGGAGTTTTTTTGGCCGTGCACTCTTGGTTCACGTTTCATGTGGCAGTGACTGTACGGTTTCCTGTAGCTAGAAGGAGTTTTTATTAGTAATCTGTTTTATTAGTAATCTGTTACCAGGTTTTTTCTCTGGCTCTCTGTTATCCACACGATTCCACGTCCCCATGAGCAGCATCAGGAGCTTTGGGGGTGCTGTCAAGGAAGCGTGAGCTGCTCAGCTGAGGTCAACGGTTCAAACCCACCAGCTGACCTCCAGTGGGAACGATGAAGCTGCCTGCTCCTGTAAAGGCGTCCAGCCTTGGAAACCCCGTGTGGAATCGCCGTGAACGGGAACTGAGTGTGCTTTGGGTACTCATGGTATATGGAATGTTGGGGACACCGTGGTTCGGCTCTGGGGCACTAACTGAGAAATCAGTGGTCAGGACCCGCCTGCCCGCTTTTCCATGGGACAGAGGTGTTCCGGCCGCTTCTGCAGACAGTGCTGCTTTGCAGCCCCCCAAAATCCCCCACCAGCAGGAGGGTCGATCCTGTTCTCCACAGTGACTGTGGCTGGCATTGACTTGCCAGCAGTGAGTTTGAGGGTCACACACAGGACAGAGCTGCAGGTCCCGTCCAGCAGGCGTGACGCCACAGGCAGTGCGGTGTTCCTGGGAGACCAGGCTAGATGAATGGATGGACCTCGCGGGACATTGAAGTGATTGCAAAGCACTTCACCTGTGTTTGTTCTGAGACCCAAAGCAACCCCCAAGTGTTACCTTCCCCTCCGCCACATCCTGCCCCGCCAGCAGCTAGCTAGGCAGTGTGACCTGGGCAAAGAGACTGTGCCTCCCCTAACGGCAGTTTAAATATTTCATGTCAGCAAATTCTCCAAATGCTTTTGGCAGCTGAAAGCTGGGCTGGGGCCCCTCCCAGGGGGCCCCAAGTGGGAGGCCCTGACGCTCAGCTTTGTGGCCTGTTCCAGCAGCCCACCTCTGATCTGGGCCATTGCTGCTGTGTCGGCTGGGCCCGATTATCCACCCCAGGGCCCAGACTTATCAGCGAGAGTCTCCCCTGAGGGGATGGCAGATGTGCGTGCACACGTGTAGGTGTGTGAATATGTCTTCGGGCATGTGTGTGCGTGTGCGTATATGTATGTCTGCATGTGCATACGTATGTGTGCGTGCGCATGTGTTTGTTGGTTGTACATCTGTGCATGTATATGAAGGGGCTTCAGAAAGGTCATGGAAAAGCAAAACAGAAGCTACAGTGGAATTTCCCTGCAAACTGTGTGAAGCCCCCTCGTGTGCATGTGTGTTCACATTATAGAGGCACGTGGTGGGGGGGGGGCAGAAGGCTAGTGTCCAGGCCCCAAGGCGAATGGAGGACAGTTATGTTGGGCTCAGGGTTCCTTTTTCATCGCAGGCTTTTGCTGTGGATTCTGCCGAGGGGACTGTAAAGGGGAGGGAAAGGCCCGACTGGGACAGACTACGTGTGGGGAAAGAACAGGTGGATTTCTTCTATTCTGATCCATCTTGGACCCATACATCTATAGAACATGATAGAAAATGAGTTACTTTTAGAACGCAATAAAAAAGACGTGAGATCCAAGCCCCAATTCCAATGGTTAGCTTCAGCAGGCACCAGACTGCTCTGCCAAGATACTGGAAGAGGTTTCTGGAAGCGTCCTCTCGAATTCTGCCTTTAGACCTGTGCTGGGGGGAAAAAGATTCCCAATTCCACCCAGGTCCTGGAGAGAAACTTTCATTAAGCCTGAGGCTGGCCACAGATAGGACTCGCAGATAGGACAGTCAGCAGGCAGCGGGTGATGGAGTCCGCGGACTCCCACCCTGGGCTTCACCCTCAGGACAGAACAAAGAAAGGTCACCAACATACGATCAGTATCAAGGCCTCCTGACATACTCACAGCAAGGGTTCAACAGGCAATTGTGTAGTGATAATTATTATTTATTATAGCACCGATATAGAGATCATGAGAAAGAGAGAAAAGAGCATTACAAGTTACATATATATCCTTTCATGGTACATGCTCACCTCCGCCCCGCTAGATGGTCCACATGGAGAGGGAGACAGGAGAGCATCAGCCTGAGTAGAGACAGGCTGGTACCAAACAGGCTTGAGAGAAGAAAGCAGGTTTGAGAGAGAGAGTAGGCTTGAGAGAGAGTAGGCTTGTGTGAAGCAGGCTTTTCTCCTATCCTATGTCCCATCACTATATACCCTCTGGAGCCAAGCCAGACCCCTAATTACAGGCAAGTACACATGTCACAGCACAGGGCTGTCTTAAGGGCCATATGGTGATAAGGGGAGTGGTCTTAGGAATGTCTACGTGACTATGTGAAGAGACCAGACCTTAACCTGGGAAGGTAGATAAACATTTCTATCAGACTTGGGTCTATTGACAGTGGCTCTTGAATCAATCACGCCCACAGGCTTCCAGGGAAGGGAAGTGAGCCATTATCCTAACCGCAGGAGAGTTAGCTCAAAGTTAGAAAACACAAAGGCCTTAAGTACCTGGGACTTCCATAAAAAATGCTGGTAAATAGTCTGGTTAATCTTTGGAGCATAATAATTGTGGAGAAGTTCTGTCTTCACCCCACATATCAGTCCTTCCTGGTCTTAGGCAGGGCTGCAGAAGCAGGGAAAGGGCCACACCTGGGGCAGGTCCATCTTCTCAGGTTCAAAGAAAGTTACAGCTGGCTTCTGGGGTCTCTCTAGAGTGGTGTGGTATAACTCATGATCATGGCCAGAACCCCAGGTGTTAGCTCACACAAGACAACATGCACCCCGCTTTGTGAAATCATCGAGGACACACCCAGGCAAATTCTCCAGTTCTTCGTGGACACCCGACGGCAAACCGCCCCTCCCTGGGCTTGCCTGGGACTTGTCTAAGCCCAGCCACATTGCTGCTTTAACGGTCAGCAAGCAACAGGGGCTCCAAGGGTGTCTGAACTTAGGCCGTGACTCAGAATGGAGCCAGGGCGCCTGCTGGAGAGCCAAGCCTTCAGAAGCCACGAGCTTTAAAATGCGAGTGTGACTAGAGGTCTCATTAGAGGGGCTGGGATCTTCGGTCAGTCAGAACGTGACCCTGGAGCCTGCATCAGCCAAAGGAGACTTGTGAAGGGGTGGCGGCAGGATGTGCTGTGTCCACAGTCACTAGTACCCCCTTTCTGGATCCTGTATCGCGGTGCATGGACTGCCCGACTTCAGGGAAGTCAGACAGCTCTGTCTCAAGTGGTTTTGAACGTGCCTGCCACCCAGGCGGCCAGAAATCATAGTGCGTGTGTTACCAAAAAGAAAACTCGCCAAGATTTGAAGGTAAGGTTGATTCTGAACAGCATGGACCCGGCTCTCAGTTCTGGACGTGTCTGAGGAAGGGTGCCTAGGGGCGGTGTTGTGGAGTTGGAATGCTGGCATGCCCCAATGACCCTTGAAAGGCATGCTTCTGGGATTCGCTGCCCTGGTGGGGTGTAGCGGCTACCCATGGGGCTACCCTCCACATGGCCAGCAGTTCAAAACCACCTGCAGCTTCTTGGGAGAAAGACTGGGCCTTCAACTCCAGTAAGCAGTGACCATCTTGGAACCCACAGGGAGGTTTCCAGGCATTAGCATTGCCTTGATAGCGGTGACGAGATAGCAGGTCGCGGGCATTGGTGTTTGGTGGATCTGAGGAAAGCCGGGTCACGAAGATCGCATCTGTGGGGTGTGCAGTGTCTGCTGCTCTGGCTGAATGGTGATCCCCCAAAGCTGGAGGGGCTTCGGCTGCCCAGGTCCGACCCGGGGTGTTGGGCCTTAGACACTTCTTGCTGCTTCCCAGTTTCTCTGGCAGCCACAGCTCACGGTGCCTTCTCTTTGCCTTTCCCCAGGACAGGAAGACCCCAACAGCCTGCGCCACAAGTACAACTTCATTGCTGACGTGGTGGAGAAGATCGCCCCGGCCGTGGTCCATATCGAGTTGTTCCGCAAGTAAGGAGGGGCCTCCTCCTCTGTAACCTCTGGGCTTCCCTCCGCGTGCAGGCAGCCCCTCCCCCATGAAACATCAGAGCAGCTCTGAGGCCCCTGACAGTGCCCACACGGCTCAGAGTCTATTCTGTGACATGCCTGAAGGAGGTTTCCTGTGTGACTCACCTCTGTCGTCTTAGTGAAAAGCCAGAGCTTTTCCGATGGGTGTAGGAGAAACATGAAGAACATACAGGGCTACCGAATGTGTTCGCAACTAGAGAGAGAGAGAGAGAGAGCAGTTTTGATCAGAAGCATTAGACCCATGCCTCTCAGGTACAGAATAGGGAGAAGGAAGCCTGGCAAAAGTTATACAAGGCTCTGCTAAACTGTAATCCATACACTTCTTACCATCAGTGGCATCCCCGCTAGCCACTATGAGGGAGCAAGATGAGGCTTTGTCTCTCAACCCAGTCTTGGAAACCTCCAGGGGCAGTTCTGCACCTCCACCCCAAGTCACCGCCCTTCCCTTCATGCCATGCAGATGCACAGGAACCCATATAGGGCTGAACAGAACAGCCCCAAGAGTTTACACGACTGTGCCTATTTAAAAAAAAAATCATTTTATTGGGGACTCTGACGGCTCTTGTAACATTCCATGCATTCACTACATCAAGCATATTTGGACATATGTTGCCATCATCATTTCCAAAGCATTCTCTTTCCTGTTGAACGCTTGGCATCAACTCCTCTTCCCCCCTTCCCCTCCTACCCTCATGAATCCTCAGTCACTTACATACTGCTATTGTTATTTCGTATCTTCCACTGTCCACTGTCTCCCTTGACCCACATTTCTGTTACTCTTCCCCTTCTGGAGCGGTGCTATATATCCAATTTGTGATGGGCTCCCTCTTTCTCTCTCTTCCTCCACCCCTACAGTCCCCCTACCCTCATGACATTCCTACTCCCACTCCTGAGGGTTTTATCTCTACTGAATTCCATGCACTGAGAGCTCTTGTCTGTACCAATGTCTGTTCTCCAGTCTAGCCAGATTTGTACGTTAGAACTGGGTCCTGGTAGTGGTGGGGAGGAAACATTCAGGACCTGGAGGAGTGAAGTATGTTTTCTTGGTGCTAGGCTGAATTGAATTGTCCTTTCTGTAACTTTTTATGGGAGTAGAAAGCCTGCCTTTCTCCCTGCCTTGCCCTAGGGGGTCACTGTGAGTCTGGCTTGAGGGTGGGGTTTGTCTCAGGAGAGATCTGTCAGTGATGTCAGGGCTGCAGCCCGCCCCCTCTCTCCTTTTGAGCTGTAGCAATTCATCCCTTTCAGATTTCCAAAGAGCCAATAGGAATGAAGCAAAGAGTTTATCCTCGGCATCTTGGGGGAGTCAAGGAAAACAGATTGATTAATCTGTTCTTGTTTTACTTTAGCCAAAGAGTGGTGGCATAGTGGCTACAAGTTGGGCTGCCAACTCCCAGGTTGGCAGTTGAACCCACCAGCAGCTCCCAGGGAGGAAAGATCAGGCTTGCTGCTCCCGCCCAGAGCTGCCGGCTTGGACACCCACAGGGGCAGGCCAGCTCAGTCCTTGAAGGTCGTGGGAGTCCGCATTGACTCCACGGAGGGGTTGTGGTTATGGGATGGTGGTGGATGCCTCATTCATCATGGCTAATTCCGTTTCCTGGGCTGTCGGGACATTGAGCAAGGCCTTGTTTTTAGACCAAGCTGAGTACACATTTTTAACCCCAAACCAAGTCAAGTTCACCAGCCACAGGTCATTTCCAACTTGCGGAACTGAGGAGACACGCCCCACCGCGCTCCCAAGATCGTCATCTTGAGGGAAGTCCATGGCTCCTCATTTTCCCTATAACCCCTGCACCGCCCCGGTCCCTAGAACATTCTTCACAGGCACCCCTCAATCAGCTAGTTCTCGTCCAAGCTAGACATCCTCACTCTTACTCGGCTGCAGGTAGTCAC
>PVJH01019032.1:0-43637 GCA_004026705.1 Nesogale talazaci
GTTTCTCGAATAAATTCCATAATCATAAATATTCCATTTTGGATATAGTCTCTGTTTTCGGTTATGTGCTAGGTAGGCCAGCAATTTGAAATCACTAGTCTCCGCAGCTTAAAGAGGAGGTTTTATATTCCTTTAAAGAGTTACAGACTTGGAAACCCAGTGGGGGGAGTTCTAAAAGGTCTCATTATGTGTGGGAATCAAATCAATGGAAGTAAATTTGGTTTGACTATAGTGGAGGGGGGGGGGGACTGCTGATGTAAGAATTGGTAAAAAATGATTGAGCTTACCTCCACCTAATAACAATCAGTCTGTTTATTTAGCTGTTGATAGGATAATGATGAGTCCTGTCCCTTCCTTGTGAAGTTAGAAGAGGCTAGACACTCTCAAGATGACATTTTTTGCATGCAGACTATACTTGTTTGCAATCTAACCTGTGTTTCTCAGGCTACCAGAAGAGTCTTCTATTATAAAATCCATTTTATTACATCTCAAGACTTGTCTTTTACTAGAAAAAAAGTGGTTGTGGTAACTGAATGATAAACATTGAGATAAATTTGAGTTTTCTAAACATTAAAAAAATACCAATAAGCCTTTGACCCCTACTTATAATATAATTGAATGTATTTAATTACATAGTACATCTGGTTAAACTGCAACGCACATGCACAGTCATCTTTCACTTTAATATTACTAATGTACTACAGACTCCTGAAAAAATTTCCCCAGATAAAAGAAATTCAGGACAGTTTGAAAAGCTAAACATTCATGAAAGACACTTCTATGAATGTCTGAAGTGAGACTCACTACGTGGAAACTTTAGTTGATTCAGACTCCCTTTTGAGTTAAATAAGACAATAAAATAATTTAATAATAATGCCATAGGCATCTTGGCGACCAGTGCCAATGAAATTATATTGGTGATGATTTCTAATTCTTTGCACAACATATATTTACAAACATCTGTATATAAATTTGTGACTTCCCCCATATGGATATACAATTTGTAAAAGATTGTGTTTCATTAGTCTGGGAAAGAATTGATTCCACTTTTTTTTCTTCAGGATTTGAATTCTTTGTAAGAAGTCAAGGGAAAGGACATGGGAGGCAGGATCTAGCCAAATAATGGACTAAAATATATAATGATAAAGTAGATTCAAAGACTAGATAAAACTAATTCAATTACATGGCAGAATGATTTTGAGGCAGGGATGAAGTGTAAGAATGTCCATCTTACTGAGTTTGAGTATTCTACACAACACTTACCAAATCAAAATGCAGTTCTTGCTTTTTTAGCTTGATGATGGCAGTTTTGTGGTCACTGCATTTATTTGTCAATGTAAGTGACTGCCAGTAACCATTTATCAGGGCAGTTTGGGCAAACCTAAATGTCACTACAAATCAGCATCTGCTCGATGACAGTGAGCTGCCTTTTTTGTTTCTTTGTGTTTTTAGTTTTGAAAGGTTTATTTGTGTCACTACTGATGACAGTCACCTAATCTGGTGTTAATTTGAGGACTAAGGGTGTAGGGGTGGAGTCTAGCCTGTCAATCTGGAGATAGCTAATGAGACCTTTGTGGGCATGGCTTTCTCTCTGAGAATTCTGGGAAACCCAGAGGCATTTCCCCTTTGGAGGTGGGAAACTCACAACTCAGTCCCTTGGAGATGCTCTATTGATAAGACACAAAGCTGAATCCCTGTGAGACATCGCGGAGGGGAAGCCACTTGGGCTTACCCTGATGGAACCAGAACTCTGAAGCTGGAAAAGCCACATAGAGACTCCTGCCAGTGTGAGATGCTTGAGACACCAAAGAGAAGCCCCTGCCAGCACTGAGATGCTTCTACCACCAGTGGATACACAAGATTCTGCATCCACTGGCCTGTGATTGTCCTGGTGTCATTGCATGTGCCTCATTAGTCTGAAGAGGACTTTATAGATGATATTAGACATTTGGCTAATATTGGACATATGACCTTGGACTGGACAGGACTGAGATATTTTCTCAATGTTGAATTGCTCTTATATATAAACCTCTTTCTTATATACATATGTGTGTTTATGAATTTTTTTCTCTAGTCTATCCAGAATTGCACACTACTCCTTCTGGTCCCCCAGCTTCCTGAATTTCTAGTTCAAGAATTCTCAAATGTACATGTTCCGAAGTCAGAGAAATATCTTGTTAAAAAGTACAAACTCAAGCTCGCCCAAATAGCAAGTCCATAAATCCAGGATGATATATTGGAAATTGCTTGTTTAAAAAGCACTCCATAGATAATTCTGATGCAGATGAATAATGAAATTACTACAAATACTCTCTGAAGAATATTGTCCACTTCATCTTACCTTATGTTATAAATAATTGGGGGGTCTATATTATTCAGACTTGTCTAGGAAAATAGAATCAATGTGAAGGGTAGATATATAGTTAAATAGTATTTCAGATGCATAAGGAAGGGACGTAAAAGCTTCCTTATTGAAAGCTGTATTGAAATCTTCAATAAGTGTGGGAGAACAGCAGCATTTCAGAATTAATGATGTCAAAGTCCCTTTGTCAGCATCTATCTATATATCCCCATGTCAGTGTTCAAGATCCCATTTGAGAACTATATTAGGTTGAGTTTTCTAGAGAAACAAACCCAGTGACACTCATATACATATATGAAAAAGCTTTAAATCAAGAAATAGATTTGTTTCAAGGTAGGAACCAAGTCTAGTAGAACTCAAATGCGTGGGTCATATGTTATCAAGAGATCCCTCCAAATTCACACAGTTGGCAGCTGATGAAATAAAGATGAAATGCAAAGCTGGGAGATTCCAAGCAGGTGGGTACAGAGTAGAGTGGATCCAAGCTTGGCAGGAATATGGCAAAATGTCAACAGCTCCCAGGATCAACAGGTTCAGAAGCAAGAGGTAGGGTTCAATGCAGGAAAGAAAGGATAGGCAAGAGGAAGTCCAATCCTCCACAGTGTTTTTTATAAATAGGCTATACTACCAGGGAGACTTTGTTAGGCTATCTCCTGATTGAGAACTTGGTCTCCATTCATCCTTTCCCGCAGGTGTACCAAACTGACACAAAACATAACCATTACAAGAACCAATTCCAGAAATCCAAAAACGATTCCAGAAAATTTATACTTAAGATTACTTGCATCAGAAGCGTTCTCACAATGATAATTTTTATCAATCATCGTGCTTGTGCATCAATGGAAGATTATAGATAATTAGATAATGGTAAATAGATAATTTTAAAGAATTGGTTCACATTATAGTTATGGCTAGCAAATTTAAAATCTATAGGGTCGCCAGGTTGAAGTCTCAAAAAAATATTTGATATATCAGTCTTGAAGTTGAAATCTATACTTTAAACTGGCAGTTTGGCAATTCAGGCCGGATGCATATGTTACAGTCTTGAGGCAGAATTTCTTCTTCTCTAGCATACCTCAGAACTTTCTATCAATGTTTTCAATCACTTACACAAGGCCTGTCCACATTATCAAAATAGATTATTAAGGATAATTTACTTAAAGTGAATTGATTATGAATGTTCATCTCACCCAAAGTATACCTTCACAGAATCATCTAGTCTTGAGGTGGCAAACTTTGACTCTGGAACCATATGCAACTCTTTTGGTATGTACAAATGACTCTGAAGTACAACTGAAAATATTAAAGGTTTTTTTTCAGAAAATGGTGATTTCATTTGTTTGTAAAAATATATTTATGATTCTCAAGTAATTTTTAAATTGTTGTGAGAGACAGGATCAGCTCTTGTGTCTCATAAGTTTGCTAACCCCTGATCAAAAGTTTTACCAATAATCAAGCATCATAGTCTAGCCACACTGACACATAAACTCCACAGAAGTTTTCTTTGACTTGATTATTGTACAGCCAGTAATTACCACAGTACTTCTTATAATACTTCATGATTATATGCCTTAAAGGATGAGTTATTCTACAATGATGTTCAAAGGACACCTAATCAACAGCTCTATTCCAAAAATGACTTTGATGATTAGCATCAATTTTGTTTTAAGATGAAAATTAGTAGAAAACAAAAAGTCAACAATGAGAAGAAACTCTCATAATGTACTTATATCATCATAAATATCTTGTCTATTAATACTAATATAATACATATTATGAGTTTTAAAAATCTATAACAAGAACAACAAAATGAGTTCATCTATACCAATTTGATTTCAGTACATTATTTTAGCTTTGATTACCTGGAAATTTTTAATGTAATTATAGACTTTTTCTTAATCATCCGGTTATCATTTTTTTCCAAATATGACTGTGGCAGTCACTAATCTGGTATCAATTTCAGGATTATAAGTGTAGCAGTGGATTCTACACTTGCCTGTCAATCTGGAGATAGCCAATGAGACCTCTATGTGGGCATGGCTTTCTTATGAGAATTCTGGGAAATCTGTCCACATTTCCTCCTTGGAAGTGAGAGGCTTACAACTCCATCCCTTGGAGATCCTCTACTGACAAGACATAAGGCCGACTGCCTGGGAAATATTGCAGCTGACAAGACACATGGCAGCATGCTGGTAAGACCCCAAGCCCTGGAAACTGGAGAAGCCACAAGGAGACCCCTGCCAGCACTGAGATGCTTCTACCACCACTGATACACAAGACTCTGTATCAACTGGCCTGTGATTGTCCTGGCATCATTGCATGTGCTTCATGAGTCTGAAGAAAACTTTACAGACTGTCATTGGACATATGAACCAATCTAGGACTTATGACTTTGTTCTGGACTGGGTTGGGATGTGCTCTTAATGTACAGATGCTCTTGTTTATAAACCTCTCCCCTCTATACATATGCATGCTTATGAATTTGTTTCTCTAGTCTACCCGGACTAACACAATGATTATTCTATTCCAGCAGTGCTCATGATTGTCTGTATTTACCCAAAACTCACTTTTCTTCAATGAATGCAATTATGAACAGAAATTTTAAAAACTAAACAAAAAATAACCTAAATTTTAATAGGAAGAAATATTCAAGAGAGAATTTGGGGGTCTGCAGATGTTTCCAGCCAACTACCAGCTGGCATTGCAATTGTGTGGATGGAAGCTCATAAGCTAATGAAGGGAGACAATCAGTGTTAGTTGAGTGAATTGTTTATTTCCATATTTTAACCCTAGATGAATGAATATAATGTAAATATGTAAATTGATGGGAAAATAAGAGATTTATGGCTAAGTATATTACCACACCTCTAATGTATCCTTTCCAAATAATTTAAAGACTCTATAAATAAAAGAGCAATTAAAGAAAAGACACACTGAGTCACTAGTCATGCCAAGTATTGGCTCTATAACAATGAATACAAGATAACACTTGGTAATATGAATCTTAAATGACCAGGACATTGTGCTTCATACTTAATAAACAATAATAAGAGTAATAACAAATTAGTTAATTAATTAATATAGAAAGAGTAATTGCAATAATATCTAATACCTAGTGAGTGTTTTTAACATGCCAGGTACTTTGTGGAGGTTATTCAATTTTCTTCAAATTTCATGAATGAGACATTAATTTTAAAGTCATCTTTCAAGTCAGGAAACAGGAACACATGGGATCCAGCCCCATTTCCAGATGGGCCTTTCTGCATATAGAGTAGCAACCATGCAGCACTTAGAATTTCTATGATTCCTGGGGGCACAGTGGGAAGACTAGCTTTTACTGAAGGTGACGTAACTAGAACACATCTCCAACCTAGGACTGTGAACGTCTCCCTCCAGGGAAGCCCTGGCCTGCCAGACATCTTAAAGTATAAACATTGAGAGCTTGTCCACACACACAGAAAACTTAAATAACCTGACTAGGGAGGCCCTGTGTAAGGAGGGCAGTTGTATAATTGAGGGGTAAATTAAAGAGACATGAGACAAGGCATGCAAGAGAATCACCTCTTTCATGATGATTGGAACCAGGAACTTATATAACGTGGGCATGCAAGCCACAGGAAGCACAAATGTAACAGGAAAGGATTGTATTAAAGGTATACACATAACAGGATGGAGTGAGCTAAGGGTATACACGTAATGAGAAGGGGAGGTACTAGAGGCCTACATGTAACAGGAAGGTACATATGTAACACAGGGGTGGGTTCTAGAATCAAGATGGCAGCCTAACATTGATCATCTCTAACCTGGCTTGACCTTAAGTGTCTTTGAGCTATCCTCCAGAGTAATAATTCATGATCTTTATTAGAAGGGAGAGAGCCCTACTTAAGAGTGGGACAGACAATGGAGTCTGATTGCTTTTGATGGAAGACAACCTTCAGGCAGACAGCCTTCAAACAGTTAACCCTCCTGCATATATAGTAGCAGCGCTTGCATGTAGCACCTTAAAATTGATATGATTCCTGGGGAGGACATTGGGAGGAATAACTTTTACTCAAGACAAGGTAACTAGAACACATCTCCAACTTGTGAATGTGAACGTCTCCCTCCAAGGAAGCCCTGGACTGCCAGACATCTTAAAGTATAAACATTGAGAGTTTGTCTCTTCCTAGTTGTGTTTCCCATAGAACACAGAAAACTCAATTAACCTGACTAGTGGTGCCCTGGTGGGACTGTGGGCTAGGTGATTGGGTTGAAATACACCAGCCACTCTGTAAAAGAAAGAGGAACTGTCTGCTCTGCTAACCCTGTACAACGTCAGTATGCATCCGAAGCAACTCAATGGAATTGGGTGGATGTAGGGATTAACAATGAGATTCTTACCCATGATTGAAACTCAAGTGTGATTCCAGAAATTCTGTGCTTTTTATCCACTCTAATATGCAAGTCAAGTTAAACCTTATATTTTAATTGGGTGGATTTATGAGATAGTAAAAAGCAATTACAAAGTTGGACAAGTAGAATGGTGTGCCCTCCCCATTTCCCAGTTTCAGTATCATCATACCATCAAAGTCCCAAACTCACTATCAAGTCAATTACGATTCACAACTCAATAGGAAAATAGAAAGCCTAGTCTCTTTCCCACAGGGCAGCTAGTGTTTTCTAACTGCTGACCTTAAAGTTAGTAGCCCAGAGCACAGCCACTACATCACCAGAACTCTTCCCATAGGTAGTAAGCCAACAGATATTAAAAACCCTATGCCATTCTGTTAGAAACTAAGGGTGCACGCACATTTCTATATAATATGTGTTATTGTTGGGTATCACGGTGTCCATTCTGACCCCTAGCAACCTTCGGGTGATAAAATGAAACTTTGCCTGGTCCCACAGCATCTTCAAAATTATTCCTGTCTGAGCCCATTGCTGCAGCCACTGTGTCAGACCATCTCCCCAAAGTTCTTCCTCTTTTTCACTGCCTGTGTTAGTCCGTGTAGACTAGAGGAACAGATTTCATAGATACGCATATGGATATAAGGAAAGGATTTATATACAAAAGGAATGCAACACTGAGAAAGCAGCCCAGCCCAGTCCAGTTCAAAGTCATAAGTCCAATATTAGCCCATATGCCCGATACCAGTCTATAATGTCACCTTCTAACTCATGAAGTCACAGGTCAGTGGGTGCAGAATCCTGGCGCTGGCAGGGTTCTCCCCATGACTCCTCGCTTCCAGGGCTCAGGGTCCATCAACAGCATCCCATGGTGGCAGAAGCAACTCATCATTGGCAGGGGTCTCCACATGGCTTCTCCAGCTTCAGAGGTCTGCCTCCATCAGGGAAAAGCCATGTGGACTCTCCGCCAGCTCCTCCAGCTTCTCGGATGCTGCCATCTTGTCTCGTCCTTGATTCATCATCTCTGAGACTAACTCCCGGCAACTGGGGAAGATAGCTTCTCGTCTTCACGAGGGAAATATCACGAGATTTCCCAGAAGTCTCAGGAGAAAGCCATCTCCACACAGAGGCCTCATTGGCTACTCAATGGCTATCTCCAGATTTACAGGCTAGACTCCAGCCCTACATTTCAATCATAAAATTAACATAAGCACATGACTGCCCCACTGCCCCACTACTCTACCAATAGTGATGTATTTATCAAGGACTCCTGATATCTCTCCAGATAATATGTTCCAAAACTGTAAAACAAAGACTCACCATCCTTTCTTTTAAGGAACACTCTAGCCATATATCTTCCAAGATAATTCAGTTTGTCTTTCTAGCCATCCATGTACTTTCAATATTCTTCTCCAGCATCATAATTCAAATGCAATAATTCTTCTTAGGTCTTCAATGTACAACTTTCACATGCACATGAAACAATGGAAAATGCCATGACTTGGGGGAGGCATAGCTTAATCCTCAAAGTAACATCCTTGCTTTTCAATACATTAAAAAGCTTTTGTACTACAAATTTACACAATGTACTCACCTTCTGAAGGCTTCTTGACTGCTGTTTCTATGAGCATTGGTTGTGGATCCAAACAAGACACAATCCTGGACAACTTCAATCCTTCCAAGTGTGATCCCACTTATGAGTCCAGTTATGAGGATTGTGGTCTTCTTTACCTTCCTTCGTCTTCATTAGCAAGGGTTTTGAGTCCTCCTAATATTCAGGAAGCAAGGTTGTATCGTTTGTTTATTGTAAGTTGTTAATAAGCCTTCCTCCAATACTGATTGCACATTCTGTTTCCTGTAAGTCAGATTGTGAGATTAGTTTCTCAGCATACAGTTTGAGTAAGTGTAGTGAAAGAATATAACCCTGATACATAATTTTCCTGAATTTAAACCATGCGCTAATCTCTTAGTCAATTCACACAATAGTTTCTTAATCCATGTACAATGTCCTCAGGTGCTCAATGACGTGTTCTGGAGTTCCTATTCTTCTCAAGGTTTCCACAGTTTGTTATGATCCGCATAATCAAATCCCTTGGTATAGTCAACGAGACACAAGTAAACATTTTTCCGATATTCTCTGCTTTCACCCACGACCCATCAGACATCAGCAATGATATTCCTTGTTTCATATCCTCTTCTGAATCCAGCCTGAGCTGCTCCCTGTCAATATTCTGATGCAACCATTGTTTAATGGTCTTCAGAAATATTTTACATGCATGTGATATCAATGACATTGCTCTATAATTTGAGTGATCTGTTGCATAACCTTTCTTTGGAATAGGTGCAAATATGAATCTTTTCCACATAGTTGACCAATACCTGCTTTCCAGATTTCCTGGCATAGATGAGTAAATGTTTCCAGTGTTTCACCAGCTTGCTCAAACATTTCACTTGCCACTCCATCAATTCCTGGAGACTTGTTTTTGGTTAATACCTTCAGAGTAGGTTGAATTTCTTTCTTCAGTATGATTGGTTCTTGCTCGCGCGCTACCTCCTGAACTGATGGGATTTCAACCAGCTCTATATGGTGCAATGATTCTGCATTGTTTCCATCCTCTTTTGATGCTTCCTCTATCATCCAATATTTTGCCCATAGAATCTTCCAGTCTTGCCACTCCAGGCTTAAGTTGTTTCTTGAGTCTTTCAGATATGCATGCGCATGTTATTACCGTTTGTTTCTCTAATTCTATGTGTCTGCACACTTCCTTATAATATTTAACTTTCTCTTCTTGAACTGCCCTTTGAAATGTTCTACTCAGTTTTTTAACATCATCAATTCTTGGAGCTCCCACGACCACCAGAGAGCACTGATGCCCCCCAAAAACCAAAAACAAACACGCAAACAAAAACAAAAAAAATCATCAATTCTTATATTTGTTTTACCTCGTCTACAATGAAAAGCAAGTTTCAGAATCTCTTCTGATAGTCATTTTGATGTTTTCTTTTCCATAATTTTAATGACCATTTGCTTTCTTCCCAGATGATATTTATTTATCTACCTATTTATTTATTTATAAAAAGATAACTTTGTTTGGGGCTCTTACAGCTCTTATAACATGCCATGCATCAATTGTATCAAGCATATTTGTATATATGTTGACACCATTATTTTCCAAGCATTTACTTTCTACTCAGCCCTTGCTATGCTCTCTTTTTTTACCCCTCTACCCCCCCTTTCCCAGCGACCCTTATTTTCATCTTTTACACTGACCACTGTCTCCCTTCCCCCCACAGTTTCTGCTGTTTTCCCCCCTGGGGTGGTGGTGGTGGTGCTGATGTCGATCATTGCAATTGGGTACCCTTTCTTCCCCACCTCTCCCCACTTTCCCCCTATCCTCATGGTAACATTACTCCCATTCCTATTCCTGGATTCCGCTTGCCCTGAGCTCTCATCTCTTATCTGTGCCTGTGCATATGCTCCTGTCTAGCCTTCAGTAAAATGCAGGACTAGGGTCAGGATATTGGGGAGGAGAGGAAGCTTCAAGGAACCAGAGGAATAGTACGTGTTTCATCAGTACTATACTATACCCTGGTTGACTCATTCTTTCCTTGTGACCCTTCTATGAGGGCATGTCCAATTGTGTACAGAGGGGTTTGGGGTCCTTGCTGCATTCCCCTTGTTCTCAACAGTATGGTTTGTTTGTTTATTTGGGATCCTCTGATGCCTGTTATGTGCTCCTGTCAGCAATTCATGATGGCATAAGCTGGTATGCTTCTTGCATATGGGCTTGTTTCTTCTCTGCTACATGGTGATTGTTTAAGTTCAAGTCTTTGAGACCCCAGATGCTGTACCTTTTTAAAATACTTTTTATGGTAACTGTTACATATCTTATCACAATCCATATAGTCAAGCACATTTGCACATATGCCACCATCATATTTTCAAAGCATTCTCTTCCCCCTGGATTTCCTGATGTCAGGTGCCCATTTCTTCCCACTTCTTCCCCCACCCATCCTTACAAACCCTAAGTTTGACAAGCTGTAAATTATTTTTTCCATATTTTACATGATCCTCAATCGCCCCTCATCCACTTTTCCATTATTCATCCTCCTGGGAGGGAGTTCTAGATGAATCCTTGTGATCAGTTCTACCTTTCTCCCCCCGCCCCCCACTCTCCCTTAATCCTCCAGGTATGTCTACTCTCCATGTTGGCCCTGAGGAGTTTATCTTCCTGATTCCCTGTGTTGCAGCCTCTTATCTGTAGCAGTTTGCATGCTCTGATCTATTCTAATTTTTAAGGTAGAATTGAGGTAATGACAGTGGGGTAAAGGAAGCACCAAAGAACTAGAGGAAAGTTGTGTTTCATTAATGCTAATATTGTACCCTCACTGACTCATCTCTTCCCTGTGACCCCCTGTGTGGGGATGTCCAATTGTCTAAAGATGGACATTGGGTCTCATTGACATTGGGTATGGTTTTATTCTGGGTCTTAGATGCCTGATACCAGATCCCATTGACACCTCATGATCACACAAGCTAGAGTACTTCTTCCATGTGTGCTTTTTTGCTTCTCGGCTAGATAACTGTTGGTTTATCTTCAAGTCTTTAAGACCACAGTTGCTATATCTCTTGATAGCCAGGCACTATCAGCTTTCTTCACCACATTAGCTTATGCACTTATTTTGTCTTCAGCAATCATGTTAGGAAGGTGAGCATCACAGAATGCCATACTGTTAGAACAAAGTGTTATTGTGTTAAGGGAGGACTTGAGTTGAGGTCCAAGGTCCATCTGCAACCTTAATTCTTAACATATAGATATGAGTACATAGTTCTATTCCTTTCTCATTATATATATTTATATGTATATGTCTATATTTAACCCTCTATAAATGTCATTTGCTTCTTGGTTCTTTCCTCTATTTCCTTTTTACTTCTCTGCAGCCCCACCAACATATTGGGCCTTTATTTGGGTTTAGGAATTCCTTGGTGCTACATTGTCCTTCACTGAGGCTCACTCAATATCCTATGACCTTCTGTCCACTGATTGTAGATCAGTTGTTGTTTCCTTGTCTCTGGGTTGGCCCCTCCTATTTCCTTTCTCCTACCTCCCCTTCTCCTGCATCCCCCCTGAACATTGGCGCTGTTCTTTTCATCTCTGGATTATTTATCCTGCCTATCTTATCTAGATAGACATACAAAGGCATTAAAAAATGTAAAACCCATGCAAAGTCAAATGAAACAACAAAGGAAGTCAAAACTCATCAAACAATAACAGCAGCAGAACCATAACAAAATATTGTTATTGTTATAAAAATAACAAAAAGAAAAGCACTGACAAAAATGGAAAAGCCTATAAGTAGTTCAATACCTGTTTTTTGGCCTTCGCAGTGGAGTCTGATGGGGTGCCACACTCTGCCTCCCAAGTCTATTTTTTGGTATTCCCTGGGGGTTTCATCATTCTGCATCCCCTGCTGCTCTGCTGCATGCCCTTAGTGCCTTGTTCCAGTGTGATGAGGCCAGACCATGCACTATCCCCGCATAGTGTTCCCAGTGCTGTCCCCAATAGTAACATGGTTCAGTGAGGGATGCTGTGTCCCATGGTGGGGCCAGCCCCAGCATCCTCCCCATGCATTGTCTGCTCTGAGCAGGAACATCATTCTCGGGGCTTGGTGGGCCACGATGCGCTCTCCATCCACTTTATCCCTTTGCTTTTCTCCAGTGTGCTCTAATACAATGTGCCCATCTCCCCGAGCTGTAGACCCAGTGCTGTCCTCTGAAGTGCATTCTTCTGAGGGGCGAGGTGGGGGGTGTCCACATAGTCAAGATTGGGGCCTGCCCTGCAGACCACCCTATTGGTTCCCTGGTACATGCCCATATATTGTATTCATGTCTTGGTGCATCTAGTTAAAGCCTGATCTCTCTCTCTCTCTCTCTCTCTCTCTCTCTCTCTCTCTCTCTCTCTCTCTCTCTTTCTGCTGTGGAGACATAAACAATACTCACTCGTTGAAGGGGTTAGTGCCCTGCTGCCTCCTACACGTCTTTTCCTTCTTTTTTTCCTTTTCTCTTTCTTTCCTCCTCTGATTTAGTTGTCTGCCATATAGGACCCCTAGATTGATTTTGGCTCCTGCCATAGTTGCTGGATCTCACTATAGGAACGTATGTATATAGTAGCTTTTCTGCTATGTCCCAGTCTATAAAGTCTCTTTCCAACTCACACAGTATGTGCAATGATACCAGGACAATCACAAGCCAGTGGGTGCAGAGTCTTGTGTGTCCCGTGGCAGTAGAAGCATCCTGGCTCTCGCAGGGGTCCCCCTCATGGCTCCTCGTTTCCATCAGCTCGTTTCCATCAGCTCAGGGTCCATCAGCAGTATCCATTGGCAGTATAAGCATCTCAGCGCTGGCAGGGATCTCTCTGTGGCTCCTCCAACTTCAGAGGTCTGGTTCCTTCAGGGCAAAGCTGTGTGGCCTCCCCACTGTCTCCTCCAGTTCCTTAGTTGCTGCCATCTTGTGTTGTCAGTCAAGCATCTCCCAACAACTGGGGAGATGATATCTCATCTCCATGAGGGAAATATTGCAAGACTTCCCAGAATTCTCAGAGAAAGCCATGGTCACACAGAAGCCTCACTGGCTATCTCCAGAGTGACAGGCTAGACTCCATCCCTACACCTTCATTCATGAAATTGACATCAAGTACATGACCGCCACATAGCCCTATGGTCCATTCTATGCATTGGCTGCTCTGGGAAGAATTATCCGCCTTGGGATTTAGTGGGGCAGGATGTCTCCCCTTCCCTCTTTGTTTGCTTCTGTGTGCTTTGATCAGACATGCCCTGCTTTCTGAGCTGTATCTTTAGTGCTGTCCTCTGAAGTGTAGTCTTCTGGAGGGAGGGTGGTGACGACCATATAATTGCATTGGGGTTAGCCCTCAGAAACCTCTCTTTGGTTCCCTGCTCATGCTAATATGTTGCATTCATGTCTTGGTGTACCAGATTGAAGACTGCTCACTCTCTTTCCTGTGGAGATATAAAAAATACCCTCCCCTTGGGTGGGTTAGCACAGTGGTCCCCCTCCACCCCCTGTTGCTCTTTTTATTTATTTATTTTCCCTTGCCTCATTATTTAATTGGCTTTCATATGTATGTCTGCATTGGGTCTGGTCCCTGCCATAGAACCTGCACCTCAGCCCAGGAAAGGATGCATTTAGTAGCTTCTCCTCTATGCCCATTTTACTTTCTAAGCTTACATCAGCAAACTCATGTTTGTACTTGGCCTTTTGTGCTTGACTTATTTAACATATTTTAATATCCTCTAACTGTTCCCACATGGTGATGGGCTTCATGCATTCATCACTGCTTTTTAGGAATGCATAGTACTCTATTGTATGTATGTCTCAGAGTTTTTAAATCCATTCATCCAGTAATATTAATTTAGGTTGTTTTCAAATCCTGGTGATTGTGAACTGTACTGTGATGAATACTGGCACACAGAAGTCTGGCCATGGCCTGGTGATTGTGAACTGTACTGTGATGAATACTGGCACACAGAAGTCTGGCCATGGTCTGATTCATGCTTTTCCTAGATATATGCCCAATATTGAGATTGCTGGGTCATATGGTAGCTCAATTTCCATCTCTTAACAGTCTACCAGCAGTGGATGAACGTTCCTATCTCACTACAGTCCTTCCAACACTTTCTACTTTCTGATTTTTGGGGGGTTTAAGTAGCATCTCATGGTTGTTTTCACTTACACTTCTCTTATGGCTAATAATTGGGAATATTTTCTCATATGTTTATTGGCCATTAGGATCTCCACTCTTGCGAAACTTCTACTCAAGTATTTTATTCACCTCCTCAATGGACTATTTGTTTGGTTTTTTCCTGTTGTAGGCTAGCAAAGTATTGTAGATTTTAGAAATAAGGCCTTTTTCTGATGTGCCATTGCTAAAGATGTTTTCCCAGTCTGTGAGTGCTCTTATTACTTTCTTGTTGAATTCTTTCGATGTACAAAGGTGTTTTATCTTCAGTATATCCTACTTGTCAACTTGTGCTTCCCATTGTTTGTGTCATTTCCTATCATTGATAGCCTATGTATTCCTTGCACCAATGTTCTCTGGTTTGTCCTAATTCCCTCATTAATAGCCTTAATAATTTGGGTTTTTTCCTCAAGGTCTGTGATCTACCTGGATCCATGTATTCTTATGCATGAAGTGAGGTAAAAGTCTTGCTTTATTTTTCTGCAGGTAGATATCCATTTTTTTTCCAGAACGCCTTGTTGAAGAGGGTATCCACTTCCCATTAGATATTTTTGAGGCTCTTATCAAAGGTTAATTGTCTATATGCTGATGACTTCATTTCATTAAACCAGTACCATGTCCTCTGACTTTGTCCTTCTTCTTGAAGTTCTTGAGGTCTCCGCTAATTCTGGGCTTCTTCCCTCTCCACATGAAGTTGGTAATCAGTTTTCCCAAGTCTTTGAAGAAAGATTATGATATTGGAAGTGGGACAGCATTAAACTTATATAGTGTCTTGGGCAGAACTGACATCTTTTCTTTATTGAGTCTTCTGATCTATGAGCATGGGATATTCTTCCAGTTCTGGAACTAGCTAACTAATCTAAATAACTCTTGGTTTCTTTTAATAGTGTTCTGTAGTTTTCCACATACAAAACTTTTGGTTTTGTTGGTTAGGCATATCTCTGAAAATTTCAATTTGTGCTTGGCTATTGTGAAGGGTACTACCTTTTTCTACCTTATTCCATGTTTTTGTCCAAAGTACATAGCAGTTCAATAGACTTTCGTTTGTTTATCCTGTATCCTGCCACTCTGCTTTAGGTCTCTAACCCTTTCAGCACTCCCCATGTGGAGCTTGTGGGATTTTCCATATACTAAATCCTATATCTGTCCATAATGATGGTTTCACTGCTGCTCTCCTGAGATGAATAAAAGACAACTTTCTAATAGCAACCCAACCCACACCCAACCTACCTCAAAATAAATCTAGTGTCATAGTGAATATAAGCAATAATTCAGAATTGGTGAGCTTGAACAACCAACCTTTGGTTAGCAGCCAAGCACTTAACAAATGTGCCAGCAGTGATACTTAAATAACATATAAACCCCCAAATCACTGCCACTGAGTTAATTCTTACTCATAGTGAACTTATCCAGGATTTGTGGAATTGTAAATATTTAAGAGGGCACACAACCTGGCCTTTCTCCTGCAAAGAATCTAGTGGGTTTGATCCACAAAACTTGTGTTTAGCAGTCCAATGCTTATTTAACAACAGAACTAGGGTTCATGATAAACCTACTACAATCAACCAAATTCACTGTCTTCTCATTAATTCTGATTCATAGTATTGTTTTGTAAATTACAGCATCAGTTTTATGAGATAGTCAATAAAAACAGGAATTAATGCTACACAACCATTTCTTCCATTTCACACAGTTACATAATTCTCTTCCTGTTGGCCTCGGGCATGGTAAGTGGAAAACCAATTACCCAATAAAATCCACAGGAGGTAAGTGTGCTGGGTCATATGGTAGCTCAATTCCCATCTCTTTTAGGTTTCGCCAAATTTCCATGATGGCTGCACATTTCTATAAGTCCATGAGCAGTGGGTGAGAGTTCCTATATAGGTAGTCACTCTATGTTCAATGGGTCAAGAAAGGATTAAACAAGTGCAAAACAAATACATTTCCTTCTTTCCTTAAAAAGTGTGATAAAAGCCTTTCATTCAGTGAGTTTATAAATCAAATTTTCATCTAATCAAAAGATGGATATCACATAGAATTTTGAGCAGTATAAGTTTAATATTTGTTCATAATTAACCATTAGTAGGAAAATATCTATTCAAAAGAAACATCTAGGAAATACCCTGGACTGGGGTATACTTCCTGAAGAGGGACTATCTTGGAAAGGAAGCCATCATATTTTCCAAATTGGGATTTTGAGCTTGTTGAGGAGCACATGACTGTACCTCGTTGCAGCCCTGGGCTGCATCCAGAGTTGCCAGGTCAAGTATGGAAGGTCAAGTAGGAAACCACTATCAGAAAAGTTCCTGCCAAGGTAGCAGTGACTGAGATCAGTGGGCAGAGCCTCTGAGTCTTGTCTGACAGGAGAAATGATGTTTAATAACACTGGCCACAAACACTAGTTGAGAACAAACAACTAAAGTGACAAGAAGAATAAGAGTCATAGTATGAATAGACAAATGCACATGCATGCTCATATCAGACTCTTGTGCGATTGCACAACTCATTTTCAAGGTGATTTAAGAATGGGGGTGGGGAGTGGAATGTTCTAAAATTGATATGGTAATGATTGCACAATCCCCTTGATATGTTTGAAATATTTAACTATTCAATTGTATGATATGTAAAGTTATGTGCCAATAAAACTGTTATAAGAAATTGCTCACAATAATAAGAAATGGAAACAACCTAATTACCAATCAGTAGAGTAGTAGAAAAAGAAACTTTGGTAATACAAACAATGGAATACTATGTACATCTGAAAAACAATGATGAAACAACATTTCGTGTCCTGGATAATCTTGGAGAACAATATGCTAAGTAAAATTAGTCCATTGTAAAGGCACAGATTTCATGAGGGGGATATGGCCAACAGATAACACCCACAGGAAGATTTGTTCGACAACTACCAGAAGATCTAATAAGAGGAATGTCCCACATTTCCCAGCAGTGAAAATTCAATTTAAAAGTTAAGTAGACCCAACTTTCTTAAAATGGGAGAGAAGCTACTCCTGCTGACAGATTCCACTTTACCACTGACAAGCAACATAAGCTACTTCTGTGATCCCCCTTCTTCGCTGGCATGGCTGATTTTTTTCCTGGTCGCTGAGGCAACCAAGCTAGCCCTACTTCTTATCTTGCTGGCCTAGGGGCTCTGAGAGATAGCAGGTCGTGTGAGTAGTTTGGTGCAGACTTAACAGTATCCAAACGTCACTTTCTGACATTTTTTTTCTTTCCTCATTTTTTGGAGGGGATGGGGAGGGATTCCAAGAAGATGGCTGTTAGGGAACACAGCAACTATCAGGAAAGTTCCACTGAAAGAGATATCATATACTTCTTGGCAGTGAGAATTTTAACTTAAAAATAAGGAGACCCAAACAAGGGGTAACCCCCAAGTGCACCGATGCACCCACATTCATGCTTCCATAACAGTATGCAAATACCCACACCCATAACTGTCTTTTGTCTCTTTTGACATTTTTTTCCCCAAAACATCCACCCACTACCTCATTCTGCTTTCTATCATTTTCCTCTTAAAGTATATTTGTATTTCCATGAAAGTTGTTGATTCTTTTTACTGTTTTTACAATACGTTGCCCATTATTTTTACAATGCTGGGATATCCAGAAAACTGATTATTTTTATTGCTACCGTTACTTTATTTTTTTCTCTCTCTCTTCTTCTCCCCAGTTTGCCCACTTACTCATTTATCTATCTCCCCCTTTCTCCATTTTATCACTGTATGTTTTCTAGTCCTTATTAGACCTCTTCCATATTACTAAGTACAACCAAGTAACTCTTCACAAATAAGTAGCTCTCACAATGAACTGAGGAAACAGAAATTACAATAAACCTACACAATCAAGAAACACACACAAGTCACTCAAACCCAAGCAGTGCTGTGAAGAAGAGGACCTCCAACTCCCAGAAACAGAATTCAGAAGAATCATGTTTTGATCTTTTCAAGATGTGTGAGAAACACTCATGAGAATCATGGAAGAAACTAAAAAAACTAGTCTTTAGATCAAAGTGACTCCCAGAAAATAGACAATGAGATGACAGTTGCACAATATAGTAAGAGCCTTGATGAATAGAATGGAAAAAGAAGAAAATTCAGTCAGTGAGCTTGCAGACAATCACTCTGACTATAACTGATGAGATAAGCAACTATCAAAAAAAACAAAGAAAATATGAGAGTCAAATGGGACATTATCATGAGAAACAACTTATATCTCATCAGAATCCTGAAACAAGAAGAAACAAACAAAATTATCTAAAGAGAAATAGTACAAGAAATCATGGGGCGGGGGGGGGGTGTACCCAACATCACAAAGGAGGAGAAAATAAGGGTTCAAGAAGCTGAAAGAACACCAAATAGATAGACACACCCACATAAAAACATCATCACATATTGTAGTCAAACTCAAATTTCAAGTAAAATTAGAGAATACTGAGTAATTGATAGGAAAATCAATATTGTATGCTTAAAGTTTTCAATATTAACTATGCAGGCAAGAAGACAGTGCATGACATATGTAAAATTCTAAAAGAAAAAAAATTGCTAACCAAGGATCCTATAGTTAATATATACATGTTACCTTAAACCCACCAACCTCTTGGATTCTAACTTTGCCTCTTAGCTTGACTCATGAGATTGATTTGGACTGAACTGGATTACTTCTTTGAGATAATTTTGTCTTTGATATAAAGCTCAAAGACATGTGTGTGTGTGTGTGTGTGTCCCTAATTTTGTTTCTCTAGAAAACTCAGCCTAACACATTAAGCCTGGGCTCAGAGTTCTTACTGAAGTGGTGAGTAAAATAGATTATCCGGCCCTTCTACGTGGTATTTGTAAACTGGAGAAAATAGTAGGCATTCTGAAAGCCTAGTTGTGCATTGCTGGTGTGAGGAAGGATGAACAAAATGGGAAAACTAGAGAGAAAATATTGCTTATACAAGCTGAGTTTGAAAATAAAAATCACAAAGTGCATAAAGAAAAGTTCACAAAGAAGATAAATGAAGCAATAAATTTCAAGAGAAATTCATTTCAAAAAACAATAAAAAATATTAGAAATATTAAAATGGTCTTATGGTATTTTACATCCTCTGAGGGAGAGAATTATTCATTTAGCAAAAGAAAACAAAAAACAATTGTGAAACAAGAAAGTTGGGAATTGCTAATCAGTAGATGAGATAATTAATCATTCCAAAAATTTAAAAAGAAAAATGTAGTCATTGAAATAAAAAACTAATAAAATAAAGCCTAAGCTGAATATTGGTGAACATTGAATTATTACATAATATTAACAATACTGTGTTAGTCCAGGTAGACTAGAGGAACAAATTTTATAGACACGCATATGGATATATGGAAAAGGTTTATATATAAGAGGAAGGGGACATTAAGAAAGCATTCCAATCCAGTTCAAAGTTTTAAGTCCAATATTAACCCATATGCCCAATATCAGTCTATAAAGTCTCCTTTCGACTCACAAAGTCACAGGCCAGTGGGTGCAGAGTCCCGGTGCCGGCAGGGGTCTCCCCATGGCTCCTCGCTTCCAGGCTCAGGATCCGTCAACAGCATCCAGTGGTGGTAGAAGCAACTAAGCATTGGCAGTGGTCTCCACCTGGCTTATCCAGCTTCAGAGGTCTGGTCTGGTCCCATCAGGGTAAGGCCATGTGGGTTCTCCTCCAGCTCCTTCAGCTCCTGGGATGCTGCCATCTTGTCTTGTCTATAATTCATTGTCTCTGAGACTAACTCCCTACAACTGGGGGAGAGATAGCTTCTCAGCTCCACGATGGAAATATCACAAGATTTCTCATACCTAATCAGGAGAAAGCCATGCCCACACAGAGTCCTCATTGGCTACTCGATGGCTATCTCCAGATTAACAGGCTAGACTGCACCCCTACATCTCAATCATGAAATTAACATAAGCACATGACCACCACAAATACCAATAACTTATAAATTATTAATAAAGGAATAACATTTCCTCATAAATGAAGAAACATTTTTAAAGTAAGTAGTTAGAAAAAATGTAAATACATCGCTAAACTCCTAGCACAGTAAGATTTTTTTTCTCTATGTTACTCATGTATAGCAGCAATAAATGTTCATTGAGTAAACGACAGCCCTTGCTCAGTGATGGTGGCTGCCATCAAGTTCATCCCAAGTCCTGGAGAACCCACGTTTGCTGGGTAGACCGCTTAGGAATGTTTTCAAGATGGAAACCTTTCAGAAGCACACCTCCAGGCAGGGAGATTTTATTGTGCTAAATTCAATCATTTTTTAAAAGGCTGCTGAAATGTACAAATGTACTTGATGCAGTGGATGGATGTTTGGATTGTATGTATGGATAGGAGTTGTACCAGCCCTCAATAAAATGATTTAAAAGGGTGGGGGAGGCTTCTCAACCTGATCACACATGTTTTAAGCCTATACATAAAATAAAAAGAAGGAAATGCTTTAACATGAATGCGGTGATGGTTGTACAACTCTTCTTGATGACATTGAACTATTGTACTGTATAATATTCATATTGTGTGCCAATAGAAATTTTGGGAAAATATATACAAAACTTAGACTTAAGAAGGTATGTGGAGTCTATATCATGTTTATTCAGAATATAAAGATAATCATTAATCAAGGAATCTAATAAAATGGACTTAGTATTTTCATGGGACAGTAGGCAAAATACTTATTAAAATGTGCTTGAGTGTGCAGAAGATGGGGGAAATTCAAACTACCATCAGACATAACAAAGTAACAAAATCATAGCTTGGCTTAGAATGTATTAAAATGGAAATTTGCTTTTAGTACTACTACAGTGTAAGCTTACAGAACCATAACAAGGTGCATGGCCATATCCTCAAAAGGTACACATTTGATTATTAGTGGGTAAGCTTACCCTAGTGGGTAAGTGTATATGAGTCTTTGAAGTTCATATAAATTCAAAAAGTTTATATGAAACTTCTTTGAGAATTTCAAATAGTCTCAAAAAGTATAATAATATGCAAAGTTGTTCAATACAACATTGTTGTAGCAAAAAAAAGGAAACATAATCTGAATTTCTACAGATAGTAGAAAAACCATAATAAAATACATTAGAGATATCAAGGAATGAACTGTGTAGCTATTATGAATGTATCTTGAAAATATAGCATTTACAATTTAATATTGGACTTAATATCGAATAAGAAAGCAAATATGCAAACTTTACACATACTCTAGTTAATTTAAATAACATAGTAAAGAAAGTATATATTTTCATTCCCATGATATGTAGTAATACTCATAGTAATATATAGATTTCTAGAGTTTTACATATACCTACAAACACTATAAATATATGCATTTGCTGATGGGGAAAGTGAGAAGATATAACTATACACATAATTGGAACTTGGAGTTTACAAAGTATGAATCTAAAAAATTCAGAAATCGACAAGAATGAGATAGAATGCCTAAAGATTGATATACTAGGTATGGCAGTTAGATAAACTCATGTCAACCTAAAAGATGTACAAAAGTGTAGGGGTGGAATCCAACCTATCAATCAAGTTATAGCTGGATGATGCTTCCTTATGGGCGAGACCTTCTTATAAGCAGGAAAAACTGGGAACCTTCCTCACTGGGACTGTGACACTGAGAGCTGCTGGTCTCCTGCCACATTTCCACTGACCTTGAATCCATATGACTCTGCTTCCACAGGCCAATGATCTTCTTACATTCTCTGTCATTACATGCGGCTACATGAATCTGAAGAGGCACTATGGCCAAGTGCCAGACTTATGAACTTGAGGACTCTTGAATTGCAGCCAGAGCAGTGAACTTAAAGATTGTCCACTTTGGTTGTTTTTGTCTAGGACTAAGTTCTGCTGTGCCAGTGTTTTGAAAGAGGTAGTCAACAAGGACTTCTGCATATGGCTAAGTTAAGAATGTGACGAGGACTGAAAGAATTAAGGAAACTTTGTTTGAACAGAAGTGACGGCAAGAGGTTTCCTGGAAGCAATTTGACTTCTTAACCTATGAAAGGTTCTCCTAGAATTAATGATAAGTAATCATAATCCTCATTCCTGTTGTAGCTGTGAATCCCAGATTCTTATTAATCATGTTTCTGAGGGGTGTAAATGGTTTATGATAAGATGCTAACCCAAGGGGTTATTGTTCTAGCCCCTACAGAGATGCAGGAGAACAGCGGCCCGGTGATCTAGCTTGCACTTCAGATCTTCTTGAGCAGTTCTACTCTGTAGCACAAGAGGTTGCCAAGAGTCAGAATAAATTGAAAGGCAACTCATCTCTGAATTAGTGCCCCTCGATAAATTCTCTTTGAAACCAGCAGCAATATATTTACATACATTGGGGGTGTTTCAAGCTGAGTTTGTATCTGTGGCTCCTTGGAAAATTCTAGCTAAATAATTCCTGTGCAAATTTCTTTACACCTGTAGTCTAAACTTTCATGTTGTGAAAGATCAATGAGGCTATGGGTAGCATGCAAAGATATCCCCAAGCAAGTAAATCTCTGAGCTGCATATCTACAATAATAATAGTGTTGCTGACTTTACTTAAAAAATGATTAATTCAGATAATCAAGTAAGACAAACGTACTAAATTATATACTGTAAGTGTTATTGTTGTGGTTGCTGTTAAGTCATCAAGTCTGCTCAGACCCATAGCGACCCTATGGACTTGTCTGTCAGTTTGTCATAGTGTAGTACATGGAGGGTTACTGTGATGTTGAAAGCTATATGACTGGTGTTTCAAATGTCAGCAGGGTCGCCCAAAGGGAACAGGTTTGGAAGGAGCTTCCAGACAAAGAACAGACACTAAGAAGGACTCAGCTCCCCACTTTAGTGGAAAATGCCTCTGAAAACCTTATTCATAAGACATAGAGCTTGATAAATGTATTATGTTATCATTAACATCACTATTAATGTAAGCTACATATAACAGGCTAGAGTCTGCCAGTTCCCTGTCCCCTTTCCCTGCAAGATCAAAGAGTTGTAAAAAAAAATCACATAAATGTTCTGTACCCCTATCTCCACCTTGGTTTTACATATGAGAATAATAAACTCATGCTATGCCCAAGGTTATGCCCAAGGTTATGCCTAAGGTTCAGTAATTGTTGAGGGAGGCTGGTACAGAAAATGAAAGTTTTAGAAACAGGTAAGTCTGATATGTTAATCTGGGTAGAGAAACAAATTCATAGACCTTCATATGTGTATAAAGAAGAGCTATATATAAAGTGCAATTGTACATTAAGAAAACATCCCAGTCCAGATCAAGTCCATAAGTCCGATATTAGCCCATATGTCTGATATTAATGCATGAAATCCTCTTCAGACTCATGAAACACATGCAGTGATGTCAAATGCAGGAAGAACACAGGCCAGTGGGGGAGGCAAGTTTTGTGGACACAGTGGCAATGCAAGCATCTCAGCGCTGGCAGGGGTCTCCACGTGGCGTCTCCAGCTCCCAGGGCACATGCTCTTTCAGTGTAGTGCCACAGTCTTGAGAATAGAGCACCTGTCAGGGAGTGAGCAAAGAGAGCAAGAGGTGATGCGGGAAGGAGGAAGAAAGAGAGAGTGTTTTTGTCTCCCACATCCACTAAGGAATACCCGAGTTCGCAGAATCCTCAGGATAAGGCCGTTCCTACACAGAGGCCTCATTGGCTATGACCTGATTAGCAGCCTCATTCCACCCCTTCACTCCTAATCCTCTCAAATTGGCAAATGATTAGATAATACCACACCCAGATACAAATTACCCCTTTGCAATTTCCATATACACTATCTTTGGGCATGTTACTTAATCTCTTAGACTTAATTTTCTCACTTGTAAAGAAGAGTTGTGGTGGCATTTAAGTTTATATTATGCTTGTAACATGCACACATTGGTCTACATTAACTCTGAATAAGAGTTCCATAAATATCATTAGTGTTACTGTTATTACAGTTAGATGTATCTGTTATGAATATTGTTATTAATTTCACAGTTGGAGTAAGCACCCATGTGTCTCTTGAGATCACCATCCAATCCAAAAATAAAGAGGATAGCTATAGCAAAGTAAATGAAAGGCAAGAAACTGTTTCTCTCTTAAAGGTAAATATTGTATATCCCAGGCACTCATTTGATCTAAACCATAAATTTGAGTTCCAAAGAAAACCAATTACTGGGAAAACCCATCAGAAGTTCAGTATGTAGAATATGTTCTATGTCTTCAATATCAATATAAAAGATTTTAAAAAGTGGATACAGCAGCTAGTTCAGGCAAGTCCTGTTGCTTGCTGTTAGCTGCTTCAGTCAGACTTTGTCTGATCCTATGAATTATTGTAATCTTAGATATCTGAGTCCATAGTTGTGACCATTATCTATTTTGAATGCCTTCCAACCTATGGAGTTCATCTTCCAATACTGTATTGGACTATATATGCTGTTGTGATTCATAGAGTCTGCATCAGTGCTTCTAATCATCTCTTCATTCCATGTGAATCCATGCTGAGGATGTATATTTTCACCTCAGATATGCTGAATCAAAATAAGCATTTTGATAATATAAGATCTATAAGAATCATCTTATAAAATGTCGGTTTTTAGTTTGTATTTTTGTGGAGAAGCGAAATTTCTTATCAGGATAATGAACAAAAACAAGTTTCAAATCCCTGGTTCTCACCACATGAGTTTTTTGAAAGTATGACACCATGCATTTCTTCCTAGTCTGCTTTAGTCTGGAAGCTGCATGGGAACCTATACATTATGGGTAACCCTGCTAATATTTTAAGTACTGTTGGCATGGTTTTGAGAATCAGAGTAACCAGAAAGCACCACAGTAGAACAAATTGACCAACAGGTCATGAAACTTACTGCTGGCATTTTCTGAAAATCAAAGTCAATATAAATTCTAATTTGAAGCCTCCAGTAATATACATACCATTAATAAAATATCACTAGATCCTCTCTTTTGAGATGGTTTGGCCATGAAGAGGAAATTTTCTCATGCAGAATTTGCTTACTTTCTTTTCTAAATCTATTACTTAGTCTTTGGCATTGTGCCTTTACTATCTGAAAAGAAGGGGGAGATTTTTTTAAATCATGAATGTATAGACAGACTGATAGAGTTACTCAGTATTCAAGGACCAAGTCGTCTGCCAAAGGTAGACTGGCTGTTTGCCTCACATTCGAATTATTGGCTTAAATAGAAAAAGTTAATGGATTGGCCCTGACAGATGACTAGTGCTCTCAGGAGGCATGGGCACTGGGCCAGGAATCCGCCCTGTGTACAGACAGCAGCCCTGTCTCAGGGTGCTGAACTGGGCTGATAACAGCATCACAAACTCATCAGAGACACCCACCCCCTTACGTCTAAGCCTCATCAGAATTACCTGACAAGGAGATGCTGCTGCACACCAGCACCTTGTCAGCTTCGTTGGTAATGGGGAACAGCTGCTCCTGTTGAGAGACCGATGTGGAAAGATGGAGGAAAGACACAGAACTTTCTGGTTGTGTAGAAATAAACGTTGCCATCACAGAGCATAAGAACAGGACGTTTTAGGGACCCTGTTAAAATACGAGTATGCTCTGAAAGGACCTACAGGACATCAAAGCTACTGACTTTCAATCACAGATGTCTGTTGTTGCTTAGCAATGGATTTAGAGTTGAGTATGGACCCTGCTTTGCAGTATAGACATAGCAGACATGTGATACAGAACTTTAATCAGGCAAGGCAATAGCCTGTTCATTTCTATAGTCTAGTGCCCAAAATAGTGCTTATCATACAGTGTATGTGTAATAAACGTTTGATGAATAAAGAATTAATAAGTGTTATGACCATCATTTTTAACGTTGTCCAGAGTAGCTATTTTAGGAGTATAAATTTTCTTTTATTAATAATCATGTGATTTATCTATTTTGAGCAACGTGGGAGGTGAGGGAAGAAGGTTTGCACTTCGCACATCCAATTTTACATTCAATAGGTCAGTCCCCAGAGTAATCTAACTCCCCCTCCCTTCTCTGCTTGCTTTTCTCCCTCTTGTGGAACTTCATCCCCCTTTTGCTGGAGCAAGCATCTGTCAAATCTTTAGCCCATTGTTTGTCTTTCCTCCCTTGCCCTCCCCTTGCGGAGACTCCACTGTCTATTTCCTTTGGTCTGAAAGTCTTTGCCCCATTACCATGGTCTCCTGTGATATCTGTCCTTTCGTGATTGACTAGTTTCACTCCGCACAATGTTATGTATGCAGGTTCAAGTATGCTACGAGGTGCTGCATCATTTCATGATTGCTTGCTTTGTTTTTGTTTAACCAAAGCTTAATAATACATTTTCTTATCAATTCTTCCAGTGACGGACATCTGGGCTGTTTTCATTTTCTGCTGTTGTCAACAGTGTGCCAATCAACATAGCTGTGCATACATCTGACTTCTGTAAAGAATATGCCCAATGGAAGTTTGCTGGATCACATAGAAGCTCTATTTCCAGGTGTTTAGCAGTGGCATCATATAGCTTTCCACAAAGTTGTACATACTTACATACTCGCCAGCAGCATATAAGATTTCCAATCTTTCTTACTCTCTCTAGCATTTTTTATCTTGTTTTGGTTTTTGATTTTTAATATGGTTGTCATTGTCTTTTAGTTTCTTATAGCAGTGGTCTGTAATTTTCATTTCATACAAGATTTTGATTCCTCTTGTTAGGTTTATTCCTAAGTATTTCCTCTTTTGTGTGTTTTTTTCTTTTTTTTTCTTGATTTGAAAATTGTATTTATTTTCTTGATTTCATTTAAAAACTTCTCTTTGTTACTATACAGGGACAGGAAACTGATGGATCTTTGTATGTTAATCCTGCATCATGCCACATTGTTGAATTTTTTTCATTGTTTTCAGCAATTTTTGTTGAGTCTATAGAGAATTTTACATTTAAAATCATGTAGTCTGCAAATAATGACAGGGAGTATCTCTCTTCCCATTTAAATTCCTTTGATTTCTTTTTGTTGTCTAATAGCTCTAGCTTAGGCTTCTTTTACAATATCGCATAGAAGTGTGCCAGGCTGGGTGAACTAGAGAAATAAATCTAGTGACACACATGTATGTATAAGAAAGCTTTATTTGAAGAAGAAATTATATATCAAGTTCAACCCAGTCCTACTCAACTCCCCTAATTCCAATACGAGTCCATAAGTCCCTTTTCACACTCCCTCAGCTGCCCGCAATGATAAAAATGCAGGAAGATTATCAGTTGAGGAGTGCAGAGTCAAGCGGATCCTAAGTCAGTGGATACATGGCAGACTCTGGCAGTTCCAGGGTCCCTGGCAGAGAAAGGGGGATGTTCTCAGGGCCACAACCCCAAAGAGACATCATCAGGCTGTGACCTGATTCTCAGCTTGGAAACCACCCCAGAGCTTTTAAAAATCTTCAAGTTAACATAAAATTATCTAACTACCACAATTAATGATAAGAGGTGCATCCTTATCTGGTTCTAATTTACAAAGGAAAGTGTTCTGTTTTTCCCATTGAATAAGATGTCTACCACTGCTTTTACATATAATGGTTTTAATTGTGTTGAGAAATCTCCCTTCTGTTTCTATTTTGTTGAATGGTTTGTTTTATTTTGATCAGGAATGAGTGTTGGACATTATCAAATGCTTTTTCTGCATTGATTGATATAATCATATCGTTTTCAGCACTTTCTTTGTGTGTGGGGAGGGTTACACTGAGTGTAATACTGTAGCTGTGCAACAGTTTTGAGATTTGATAGTGTATGTTCATGTCTTATTCTTGATATTTGCATCTTACCTTTATTTTTTTATTAAGCATTTTGTAAATACTAATCCTTTCAAAGAATCAATTTTTGTTCTGTGGATTTTCCTATCATTTTATGATGCACTTGTTTCTGCTTTACACTTTATGGTTTTTTTTTTTTTCTGTTGGTGGTTGAAGGTTAATAGAATTGTTCCAGTACTAGATGTTAGGATGTAACAGAAAGTGTTGATTTTTTTTTTTGTTCTTCTTTTTCATGTGTGATTTTACTGCAATAAATTTCCCTTGGAGTACTACTTTTGCTGTGTCCCAAAGGATTTGGTATATTGTATTTCTGTTTTCCTTTTCTCTAAAAAAATTTTTAAATTTCAATCCTTATTTTGTAAATAGCTCAGTCATTTTTTAAGTACTGTGTTGTTCAGTTTCAGTATTTTATTGTTCAGTATTTTATTTTTTCTCATTACTTTTTCCAGTAATGATGTCTGATTTTATAGCATTATGGTTTTTAAAAATGGATAGTACAATCTCAATATTTTAAAATCTATTAAAACTTTCTTTGTATCCTAGCATAGGGTCTATTCTAGAAAAGTTTCCTTATGCACTGAAGCTATTGTTGGCTGAGAGCTCTGTGTATAACAAGGAGGTCGAGTTGCTTATTGGCTTTGTTTAGTTCTTCTGTATCTTTTTATTTATTTCCCAATGGTTGGTTCTTCTATGAGAGTGATGTGCCGAAGTGTGGTTGTTGGATTTTGTATTTCTCCCCTTAGTTCTGTAAGACAACACATTTTGAAGGTCTTGCATTAGTTGGTATATGTTGATTATGGTTATGTCTTATTGTTCAATTGTTTATTTTATCACAATATACTGCCCCACTTTGTCTCTCATGATGGGGTTTGCATTGCAGTCTATTTTATCAAAGATTAATATCGTCTCACGTACATTTTATTGGTTGACATTATCTTGATAAATACTTTTCCATCCTTTGATGTTTAGTATATTTTTGTGCTTGTTTCTAAGATGCTTCTTCAAAGCAGCATAATGTTTGGTCTTGTCTTCTTATCCACTCTGTGACTCTCTGTACCTTTACTGGTCCATATAATTTAGTAACATTCAGTGTCATTATTGGTATGTGTGAGTTTGATGTGTTATTTTGTAGTGTTATTGGATGATTTGTTCTTCCAGAAATTCAGTGCTGTCTTGGATATTGTTTTCAGTCCGTTAATCAATGTACGATGTCTTGTATTTGTTCTCTTGTTTGTCTGCTGTTGTTTTCTGACAAATCAGCAAAGTCCTCACTATTTTCTGTAAGGAATAGTAGTCTTGTTTTTAAATTATTTTCAAATTTTTAAAAACAATACCTCTAATTTCTCCTTGCTGGAAACATCCTTATTTTCCCTTCATATATAAGTAATAATTTTGCTAGATATAAAATTCTTGGTCAGATTCATTCCCTGCTACAGCCGCTGCCTGCCCCCCACCCCCACCAGCTTTTATAGATGCTTTCATAGTGATAGATAGGTTTGTTGTGTCAAACAGCAATGGCCAATGAACACATGAATATTAATTGAAGGTCTGAGATATAAATGACTCAGTGAGCCTTGCTTTCTCTCTGCTGCTCTTGAATCTTCAGATCAGTGTGCAGCCAGCAGCCTTGCTTATCCTGTGCCTCAATTTGGAAGCTGAAATACCCATGGGACACCTAATCCATGGACAGAGTCACTGTAAGTTGAGGTTCCTTAAAGCCCTGCTTCAACATGCTCCTGAAATATATATCTTTTGAGCTGGGGACTATTGGACCCTGTCATCAAGCTGACTGTTGGTAGCCTGCCTATTGTATGCTGCCAGGGGCCAGATATCCTCATTTGCTCTACAGAGGATTATCCAGTGGCCCTGAAGACTTGAAGGACTGCCAGTGTATTAGTTGTCTCACACAAATGAGTTGCACTGAGCCATTCGTACTGCTTTACAGATTAATTGTTTATTTCTTGTATTAGATAGCTTTCTATCTATATAGATATATAGAAAACTTTTAGTGTTCTGGTTTTGTTTCTCTAAAGAACCCTGTACTATTCCATTATCTTCTATCATGCACAAGTCCTGCTAAAAATATGAAATTATTCTTATTGGTTTTTCTTTGAAGGTCCCTGTTCCCCCTCCCCCTATCTGCTTTCAAGATTCTCTCATTTTCCTTGTTATTAGAAAATTTAACTATACTGGATTGTGTTTTTTCTTTTGAAGTCTATTCTGCTTGGAATGCTCTCAAATTCTCAGATGGCTATTTTCTCCTCTTTTGTGTTCTTATGGAAGTCATCTTCTAGGAAGAGATTTTTTGTTTGTTTTTTTCTGTGATTTTTGTTTGTTTCTTCTGGTTTTGGAATCCCAATAAGATATAAATTATGTCCCTAATAATTTCCTTCTAAAGTCCTCTTGCTTATGTCCTTCACAATTCTTAGCTTCCTCCAGATTCCTTTGCTCTTTTTGTGAATTATTTATCTCCTGGATTAAAACCAAGAGATTTGCATTCAAGCTTACTAAATCAACTTTTCATTTTCTCAATTCTATGTCTGATAATTTTATCTTATTCAATTTATGAATTTTTGATTGGTGTAAAGTTTCTACTTTTTCTATTTTTACTGTTGTGATTTCAAATTATTTTTCCAAACATTTTCAATAAGTGAAAGCCATTCTTTTGAATTATTTTTCTGGTAGTTCAAAGGTTCTTTTCTTTGTCAATAATTCCTTTGAAAAACGGCAACAAAATGAAACAGCTAAAGAGAAATGATAAGGACTAACTGAGTGTTGAAATAGCCAATGGGGCACATGAACTGGTTGGTTTACAGAACTGTAGAAAAGAATTGGGTGACCCAATTTAGAGTTCGATGTGTGCGCCACTCCAGGCATTTAATGAGTACAGCCCTTTGGATTCTTACTCCTGCCTTACTGTGGGAAGAGGCTGTACTGGCTATAAGAGACTGTGGCCATCTGGAATGATCCTTTGCTTCACGATCTTCTGCTGATTCCTGCAAAGATGGCAACCAATGATGCTGTTCTTCAGAGACTGGAACAGAAGGGGGCAGAGGCAGATCAAATTATTGAATCTTTTAGGCAGCAAGTTACTCTTCTTAGTGAGAAAGCAATTTTACGGAGAACTTTGAGAAAGGAGAAGAAACTTGGAGTTGAAAATGCAAAATTGAAGGAAGAAGTTAAACAATTGAAACAAGAACTAATCCAGACTGAAATTCTAAATGGAGTAAAACAAGTACCATTTCCCTTTGGTACTCAACTATGAGCTAATTCTACCCTTTCTACACAAGTGATGCAATCTACGCCAACAACCACCATACCTTCTGGTGCCAAAGAACAGATAAACAGAGGAAGAGACGAAAAAGGTGCAAGGGAAAATTGAGAAGAAATGTGAAAAGCAAAAAAAAGCAGCAGCAGTCAGGAGCAGGAAGTTCTGATTCAAAGCCAATTGACGGTCCCTGCCTGGATTTTCAGGTTGGTTTTATCACCACTGTCAAAAAGCATCTTGATGCAGATTCTTTGCATGTCAAAGTCGATGTTAGAGAATCAGTGCGAAGAACAGTTGTCAGTGGCCTGGTGAGTCATGTTCCTCTTGAACGGATGCAAAATCAGATGATTTTACTTTGTAACCTGAAACCTGCCAACATGAGGGGAGTGCTGTCGCAAGCAATGGTGATGTGTGCTCGTTCCCGGGAGAAAGTTGAAATCTTGGCTCCTCCTAATGGGTCTGTTCCTGGAGACAGAATTACTTTTGATATTTTCCCTGGAGAGTCTGACAAGGAGCTAAATCCTAAGAAGAAAATTTGGGAGCAAATCCAGCTGGAGCTTTACACGAATGCTGAGTGTGTGGCTACGTTAAAGGTGTCCCCTTTGAAGTGAAAGGAAAAGGAGTTTGCTGGGCTCCATCTCTGAGCAACAGTGGGAACAAATAAAGTGAAACCCTTCAGTTATGGATCTCCACAGAAGAAAGTTTTAGGAACAATAAAAAGGAATGTGTGTGGCTTAAAAAAAAATCCTTTGCAGATGAGTCAATCGGGGGAAGTCTAGACCTGATGGAACATGCAATGTTCCTCTGGTTCCTTCAGGCTTTCTCAATCCCCACTATCATGTGGATCTTAACTTTATTAACTTTCACTGTGGATTAGGCTGGAACAAATAGTTAGATACAGGTAGGATCTTACTGCACAAGGACTCCAGGTCTGATAACCCCACTCCCACTCCCATCCTGCAACAGAAATGGGAATAGCAATACCAAGAGGGTAGAATAAAGGTGAGGAGGGGTTGGAGAGAAACCATTGGGGGGGAGGGGGAGAAAGGATAAAAAGAGGAGCTGATAAAAGGACTCGAACAGAATGTGTTTAGAAAATAATTATTGCAACGTACATACAAATATGCATGATACAGTTGATGTATGGGTTGTTTTAAGAGCTGTAAGATCCCCCAGTGAAACTGATGCTAAAAAAATTCCTTTGCATTTGGGTATTATTCTTTTATTAGCATATGTTATTATTTTTTATTTTTGTTGTTTAGTTTTATTTTTTGTTTCGAGTGCACCAATATCTCCTGCTATTTCCACAACATCATGACATAGCTGTTAGGATACATGGGAAGGTTGTGTCATGGGAATATTGTTGACTCTCTCTGCTGGTGTAGGAGAGGATTAATAGGAACTACAATTCAAAAGAGCAAAACAGGTGATAAAACAAGAGACAGTAGCAAGAGAAGGTTGAGTTTTCTGATCCACAATCTTGAAATATTCTTCCATTGTGAAGGTCTTTCTTGGTTTCTTATAATAATGTACAGTAGTTTTCCTAACACAGTTCGATTGTGTTTGTTTGGTGTGTTAGTCCAAATTCATAGACACATATATTGATATAAGGGTAAGGTTTATATATATTTCCATGAGGGAAATATCACGAGATTTCCCAGAAGTCTCAGGAGAAAAGCGATGCCCACACAGAGGCCTTATTGGCTACTCAATGGCTATCTCCAGATTAACAGGCTGGACTCCACCCCTACATCTCAATCATGAAATTGACATAGCACATGACCGCCACATTTGGTTATGTATATCCCCAGATTTACAATATGCTTTGCTATTGTGAAGAGGACTACCTTCTTGATCTCTTTTTCTGTAATCTCATCAGTTGTGTATAGCACTCCAAATGACTTATGGTTGATGATCTTGTATCCTGCTACGCTACATATTCCTCCATGGTTTCCAGTATTCCTATTGTGGAGTCTTTGAGGTTCCTAGTATATCAAATCATGTCATCTGCAAATAACGAGAATTTCACTTCTTTCCCCAGATGTACACCTTTGACAGATTTCTATTGCCTAATATTATTAGCTAGGACCTCCACGATAGTGCTGAATAAAAGTGGGGACAAAGGGAATCCTCATCTGGTCCCCTCTTTCACTCAGAATGTTTCATCTTTTCTTCATTGATTGCAATGCTGGCTGTTGGTTTTTCATATATAGCTTGAATTATATTGCAGAAATGCAAATTGGTGTTGAATGGTGTCAAATGCCTTTTCTGCATCTATTGATATTACCATATGGTTTTTGTCCTTTCCTTTACCATTAAATATGATGGATGACATTAATGGATTTTCAGATGTTAAGTCATTTCCACATCTCTGGTATAAATTTCACTTGGTCATGATGGATTATCTTTCTTATATACTTTTATATTCCATTGGACAAGGTTTTATTAAGGATTTTTACATCTATTTTCATTAGAGGTATCATCCTATAGTTTTCTACTCTTATGGGATCCTTGTCCAGTTTTGGTATCAGTGTTATTCTAGTTTCATAGGATATATTCAGGGATTTACAATCCTTTTCTGTGTTCTAGAGAAGCTTGTGTAGAATTGGTGTCATTCTTCCCTGAATGCTTGGTAGAATTCTCTTGTGAACCCATCTGGACTGGAACTTTTTTTAACTGGTAGTTCTTTGATAACCTTATCTATTTATCCTTTTGCTATGAGTCTCTTCAGGTTTTTGATATCGACATGAATTAATCTGGGGAAGACCCCCCCCCCAAGGTATTTGTTCATGTCTTCCAAGTTATTGTATTTGTTGGTGTATTGTCCTTCATAGTACCATGTAATTTGTCTTTTAATTTCTATAGGGTCTATGTAATTGCTTGTTTCATCACTCATCTTGATTATTGACTACTGCACCTTCCTATCTTTTGTTAGGTTTGCCAACAGTTTGTCAATTTCTGATCATCCTTTTGAAAAACCAACTTTTACTGTGTTGATTTTCTCCAGTTTTTTTGTTTGTTTTTCACTCATTAATATCCTCCCTGATTTTATAACTCCTTCAGCTTTTAGAATTATTATTCTGTTGACTCTCTTCCAATTGTTAAAGGTTTTGCGATAGGGTGTTAACCATAAGTCTTCTTTTCACCATGGGGTCCAAGATGTCTTGCATATTGTTTTTAGTGCACTTATTTCTGGCTAGTGTTACACTTTGCAGTGGTTTCATGCTTGTGCTCTGTGAATTTTTATTTTCTGTCTCAAATCAGTAGGAAAGTAATTTTGACAGTGCTATTTTTGGTTTGTTTTGTTTTATCATATTTTCTATATGTTTCCTGATCTGGAAAAACACCTCCCCATCTATTTTGATGGAGAATTTGACAAGGTAGGAGATTTTGGGGTTACCTTTATTCTCCTTCAACTTTTAGAAAATGGCATTCCATTCTCTCCCCTTCTTCATAGTAAATCTGAGCATAATCTTATATGATTAACCTTGTAAGTGCCAGCATTTTTTTTCTTTAGCTGATTCTATGGTTTCCTCCTTTAAAGTTGAAAATTTTGACTACTATTATGCCTTGATGTGTTTTACTTGGGATTCAGTCTAATTGGTGTCCACTCTGCTTCCTGAATAACTGCGTCATTCTCCTTCATTAAGTTGGGGAAGTTTTCTTCTAGGGATTCCCTTGTCATTTTGGATGCTGAGCTCATCATTATGTCTTGCTCCAGAGTCCCTCTTTATTGAATTGCCCGTTGTTCTCAGGTTTTCTTCAGCTTCTTTGATTATCTTATTTGATTTCTTTGACATCTGTTGACTTCTGCTTGACTGTCTTCACGGTCGCTGATATGATTCTTTGCCTTCTCCAGACAGTTGGTAAAGTCTTTTTTCATTCTCTTCACTCCTACGTAGATCCTTATCCCTTAACTCTGGTATTTCCCTTCAGAAAGTGGACTCTATCCTTGCTAGTTTTCTATTCTTTTTCTATATCAAGTCCCTCATATGCGGAATGACTCTAAGTAGCATTTTGAAGAATGATTCTTTTGGTGGTTCAGTCTGCTTCTTCTATATACATTTCTAAGTTAAGATGCTCTTCAGACATTGTGGCTTGTTTCTCTTGTTTTCTTGTAGTGACTGGTGATGTGGTGTCACCGCCCGCGGGACATTCACACATGGATCTCTGGTCCAGAGCCTGGAAGATGAAGATGGGCAGGAGACGCGAAGAATGGAGGCAAGACAGGATTCTGATCAAGCCTCGTTTATTGGGACAAAACTCAAGGTAAGTATAGCCGCACAAGCCGGAAGAGAGAGGTACTTATGCAAATACAGCGTATATGGGGGCAGCCAATAATACTGTAGCACGTACATGATAATGAGGCATAATAACATGGGCCAATCAGGAACATGGTACCAAAAAAGGAAGAAAAGGCGCGCAGATGTAAATGAAGGGTAAAAGGCAGTTTTCTATTGACCAATAATGGTAAAGGTTAATGACAGCATCATTGACACTGAAGCTGGCGTCCGCCACATCATGCTGACCAGTTGCTTAAGACTCTGGGGCGGAAGGAATTGTTTGTGGAGCAAACAATGGCCTTTGAATCCGGCTCTCCACAATGTGGGTAGTAGTTTACAAAGCATTTTGGTGTCTTTGGGGATGGTTCTTATGTATTATGTGTACAGCCCAGTGGACAGTGTTGGCTGGGTCCATGTGTGGCATTTTGGTGTGGGTGGAAGTGTCTGGGGCCTCAAACAGTGAGGTGAGGCATTGCCCCATGTCACTGGCTGCATGGGCTGCATGGTTGGTTCAGGTTGTGCAGGCCAGGGACCTCCAGAAACTGACCTCAGTCTACTCAGGCAGCTCTATCAAAGGGTTGGGGCCAGCCATAGGTTACAAACCCCAGGTGTCAACAATGACCTTGGCCAATGACCTGCATGCACTGGCCTAATCTGGTTCTGCAAGTGGTGCAGGTGTCCGTGTGTATCGGGGAGTGGAGCACACCTCACTCGTGGATCTCTGGCAAATGGTGGCAGGGAGCAGGCAGCAAGGCAACAGGTGGGCTGCAGGTGAACAGCAGGGGGCAGGGCACATGGACCATGAGCAACAGAGGGAAGAGTTATTGGTCACGAACAGCAGTGAGTAGGCCTCTGGTTGTGAGCTGCAGCACAAAGACCACTGGCAGTGAGTCATGGCAGCTGCTGCAGGCCAGTGTGCCCCAGGAACCAGGTCACATGAGGCAACCACATAGCAGCATGCATGTGGGGTGGTATGATATGGAAATGGTGGGTGACATGCACTGGGGAAGATCCCTGTGGTGCTACTTAGCTGACATCTTCCTGGAAGTCTTATTGGAGTATTTTGATATCAATAGAGAATGGTTTGATTTTAGCACTCTTATTCTTTATATTAAAAAACTACCTTTTCCTGTAGCAAAATTGACAGCCAACAATGTAATAAATACCATCTATAGATTCTTGAAGCATTTACCATATGCTAGTCAGTTTACATTTACGTGATATAATATTCATATCATATGTTTAGATTAAGTAGATTATTTTTGTTTTTCAAGAACAGATCAAGAAAACTATGTTTAGAAGTGTGAGGCAAATGTATACAAAATGGAAAAGGTATTGCACTCAATCACTGAAAATTGTAACAAGTTATATTTGACCTCCAAAATTAAGTGCATCTTATTGTTTTTCTTTACAGTGCATCTGATTGCTAATAAATGGCTGTTAAATATGGGTAGTGAAGTGATTAAGTGCTTGACTATTAACCATAAGATTGGTTTTTTTTAAACTTAAGCATAAGCATCTTGGAAGAAAGGCTTAGAGATCTGCTTCTGGGAGGTCACAATCTTGAAAGCCCCATGGAACACACTTCTCTACACAAATGGATTTATTATAAATTGGATTTGATTAGAAATCAACTCACTTGGCTTATCTGCGGTTACACAGGTCTTCTAAGGCTGTGATGTGATTCTCATCTTCATGCTAAACTGATCAGCCCACACACGGTTCAAACTAAATTAAGGCAGAAACAAAAACCAAATACAAAATATAAACTAACATTTAAGGAATAATCATACTTCAAAGGGTGATAGGTATCTATGTATTTCTTCTGAAAAGTTGAAAGAATTGCATACCATCTTCTCCCTCCACTTGTCTTTTTTAAAGAATATGCACTGAAACATTCCTTTGAGAATTTGGATGAGGGAGGCAGGATATATAACTAACCATATCATAGAGCTTAATGTAGCTTTGTGCCAATTAACCCATTATTTTACATGTTATTTCAAAGACTGCAAAATATAATTTTGAAAATAAATGATTAACAGCCATAGAAAATAGACAAATTGGATTAGAATTGAATTTGCTTATAATTGTGTGTTATGATAACTTCCTTGTAAAATCTCTATTTGGAGTATCAAAGTAATTTAAAGCAAAGATTAAACAATTCTATAATACTTTGCATCCAGAACAGGACCAATGGCATCATCAAACACCACACTGACTGAAACATATGTCACAATCAAGAATTATTTCACTTCTTAGAGAAAGCCACTTCTGGACTCTGTATGCTTATTAAAATATTGCTTAATAAGGTTCTTAAATTATTTAAGTGAGTTTGATTTTAAGCCAAAATTCTACAAATAAAGAAATCATAAAAGTCTAGCATTCTAAAGATATAAAGTTTATTGGATATTTTATAAATCACATTGATTGACCTTAATAATCTCTGACTTTGAGAAATAAATACATTCAGTTCAACAGAACTGAACATAACGGAAAAAGGCCAAGCAAGGGCATTTTCAGCAGAAGGAAAGTAAGTGAAATCTCTTGAACTTTAAATAAGCTATTGACATAATTCATACTAGCTATCAATTATGGCCACAACTTCCTTCTATCAGACTTGAGCAATTTACATAACAGTTACAAATATCATATGTTCAAGAGATCAATTTTTAAGAAGAGAGGTGATTGACATTTGTAAAATATCTATAACATTGATGAAAGATATAAATAAGCAAAATCTTTATCAATCACACCAAAGCAACCAACCCTCCCTTAATGCCTTGAGTTGATTCTGACTCAAAGAAACATGATGTAGCCAACTGACTCATGGAGTCCATTACAACTCAGAGTAACCTGATGGACTGCACGTTTGGAAAAACTTTCCTTCTAAAGAAATCATTTTATTGGGGCTTATCCAACTCTTATCACGATCAATACATGCATCTATTTGGGACCACAATTGTACGTTTGTTGCCATCATCATTCTTGAAAATTCCTCCTTCTACTTAGGTCCTTGGAATTAGCTCCTCATATTTCTCCTTCCTCCCACTGCCCCTCTCTCATGAATCCTTAATAATTTATAAATTATCATTATTTTGTCATATCTTACAATGTCTGATGTGTTCCTTCACCAACTTCCCTGTTGCCTGTACCCCAGGGAGGAAGTTATCTGTTGATTCTTGCATTTGCTTCCCCCCTTCTACTCCACCTTCTCTCCAACCTCCTGGTATCACTACTCTTACCCCTGGTCCTGAAGGGTTCATCTGTCCTGAATTTCCCATGTTTCCAGCTCCTATCCATATCAGTGTACATCCCCTGATCTAGCTGGATTTGTAAAGTAGACTTGGGATCATGATAGTGAGGGGGAGGAATCATTTAAGAACTAAAGGAAAATTGCATATTTCATTATTGCTACACTGTACATTGGCTGGCTTGTCTAGTCATGAACCCTTCTGTAAGGGAATGCTGCTCCACCTACCAATGGGCTTTGGGTCCCCAATCTGTACTCCCTCTCATTTAAAAATATATAATTTTTAGTTCTTTGATGCCTGATACCTGATCCCTTTGAGACCTTGTGCTTCTTGTTTGTGGGCTTTGTTGCTTCTGAGCTAGCTGGCCACTTGTTTATTTCAAGTCTTAAAACTCCAGACATTATATTTTTGGGTAGCCAGTAACCATCAGCTTTCTTCACCACATTTGCTTATGCACACATTTGTCTTCAGGGATCGTGTCAAGAAGGTGAGCATCATAGATGCCAATTTAATAGAACAAAGTGTTCTTGCATTGAGGAAGTAATTGAGTAGAGGTCCAATGCTCATCTGCTGTCTAACTACTAACCCTATAGGGATATACATATAGACCTATTTCCCCATCCTCATATATAACTATATTTACCTATGTAAAAGCCTGTATTTAAACCTCTATAGATGCCCTTACTCCCCAGTTCTTTCCTCTGTTTCCTTTTCCTTTTCGTCCCACTATTATGTTCAGCCTTCATTTGAATGTCAGTAGTTTCTCTCTATTACATTACTCTTGATCAACCCCTAGCAACCCACCTTGTTGTTCCCTTATCCTTGGATTGGTCAACACCATCTCCTTTCCCCCACCTCCCTATCTATCATGTCTCCCCAGATCCATCAATTCCATTATGTTCTCCTCCATATTGTTCACCCAGTCTATCTTTTCTAGATAGACCTGCAGCGATAACAGTATGTGCTAGAAAAAGACAGGCATCCTGAGTTAAAGTAGTCAAAGGAAACAAAACAATAACAAACAAAAAAACCCAATGTCCAGAAAAAAAAAGTAAAATTTAAAAAATAACAACAACAAAATAAAAATCTATAAATAGTTGAAGGTCTGTTTGTTGACCTCCAAGGGTGTCCCCTGGTTGAGTCTGATGGGGTGCCTCACCCTGGCCCCAAAGTATATCCTTGGCACTTCCTCAGAAACTCCATGTTCTGCTCCCCCTCTGATTTGCTACATACCCTTAATATTTTGCCTTGGTGTGTTGGGGTCAGACAGGGTACAAACCCAATCTTGTTTCTCTTTTGTTGTTCCCCATAGAGCCTTGAGTCAGTGAGGAATGCTTTGTTTCATAGTGGGCCCAGCAATATGATCTCCTCTGTGCATTGACTGTTCTGATTGTGGTTACCATCCTTAAGTTTGGTGGGCCAGGATGCATTCCACTCTTTCTTCCTCCCCCTTCATTTGTTCTCATGTGCTGTGGTCCTCAGACCCCTCAAATGGCTCCATGCTCCATGCGATTTCATTGCATTCACATCCTAGATTACTGTGTTTAAATATGGTCCCTTTTTCCCTGTGACAATATAAGCAATATACTCCGGTTGGGTGGGTTACTACTTTTACGCTTCACCATCTCACTACCATACCCCCTCAGTTGGCTACCATATGTATTTCTGGATTTGGTCTGACCCCTGCAATACTACCTAGGCCTCCCCCCAGGAATTTCTGTAGTTTTTTCCCTATGTCCCTTTTTAAAATCATACCTCAACAGACTCATGTTGTACATGTCCTTTTGTGCTTGGTTTACTTCACTTAGCATAATTTCCTCCAGATATTCCCATGTGGCCATACACTTCATGTGTTCATCACTGCTTTTCAGTGGTGAGTAGAACTCCATTGTGGGTGTGCACCACAACTTTTTAATCCATTCATCCATTGATGGAAATTCGGGTTGTTTCCAACTCCTTGCAATTGTGAACTGTGCTGTGATGAACATTGAAACACAGATGTCTGACTGGTTTGTTTCTTGCCTCTTCTGAGTATATGTCCAGTAGAAGGATTGCTGGGTCATATAATAGCTCAATTTTCATCTCTTTTAGATATCGCCAAATGAATTTCCATAGTGGCTGTACATACTTACAGGTCCACCTGCAGTGGATGAGAGTTCCTGTCTCATTGTTTTGATTTGCATTTCTCTTATGTCTAATGATCAGGAACATTTTCTCATATGTTTATTGGCCATTCAGATTTCTGCCTCTATGAAATGTCTGCTCAGGTCCTTTGCCTACCTATATTGTTTTGGAAGCTATCAGGGTATTGCAGATTTTAGTAATAAGACTTTTGTCTGATATGTAATTGCCAAAGATGCTTTCCCAGTCCATCGGCCCTCTTATTACTCTATTGGTAAATTCTTTCAATGTACACAGGTGTTTTATCTTCAGTATATCCCACTTGTCAATTTGTACCTCCTATATATTCGTGCCCTACCCTATTTCTGATAACTTGTGTATTCCCTGTACCAAAGCTATCAGGTTGGTCCCAATTCTCTCATTGATGACTCTAGTAGTTTGGAATTTTACTGTGAGCTTGGTATTCCACCTTGAGTTTATTCTTGTCCATGGAGTGAGGTAAGGATCTTGTTTCATTTTTCTACAGGTGGATATCCATTTTTTCCAGCACCACTTGTTAAAGAGGACATCTGCTTCCCATTTGATTTGGGGGGGGGAGGGCCTTATCAGAGATCAGTTGTCTGTATGCTAACAATTTTATTTCTGTGTTTTTAGGTTGGTTTATCTATCATTATGCCAATACCATGATGCTTTCACCACTGTGGCTGTATAATCTGTTCTAAACTCAAGTGAAGCAAGCCCTCCCACTGTGTTCTTCTTCTTGAGGAGTTCTCTGCTAATTCTGGGTTTCTTTCCTCTCCATATGAAGTTGGTAATCATTTTTCCATTTCTTTGAATACAGCTGAGAGTAATTGTATCAGAATTGCATTAAACTTATATATAGTGCCTTTGGTAGAACTGACATCTTTACTATACTGAGTCTTCTGATCCATGAGCATGGGATGTTCTTTCATTTGTTGAGGTAACCTTTGGTTTCTTGTAATAGTGTTCTGTAATTTTCCTCATAAAGACCTTTTGTTCTTTTAGTCAAGTATATACCGAGATATTTCAATTTATGCCTGGCTATTGTGAAGGGACCACTTTTTTAATCTCCTCTTCTGAGGTTTTATCCAATGTGGATAGCAGTCTGATCAACTTCTAATTGTTAACCTTGCATCCTGCCACTCTGCCATACTCCTCTATTGCTTCTAGTACTCCCCTTGTGTAACTTTTGGGATCTTCCATATATAAAATCATATAATCTGCAAATAATGATAGTTTCACCTCTTCCTTCCTAAGGCTTTTCTCGTCGATGTGGAGAATGATACTAAAGGTCTTTCGTATGTTGAACCACCCCCTCATCCAAGGTATAAACCCCACTTGGTCATGGGTAATTATTTGTTTTATATCCTTTTGTATTCTATTGACCAGTATTTCATTAAGGATTTTTTCATCAATGTTCATTAGGGATACTGGTCTGTAGTTCTCAATTCTTGTGGAATCTTTGCCTGGTTTCCGTATCAGTGTTATACTAGCCTCATATTTTGAAAGAGTTTGTGTAGGTTCGGTGTCAGTTCTTCTCTGAACACTTGGTAGAATTCTCCTGTAAAGCCATCTGGTCCAGGTAATTTTTTTGTTGGTAATCCCTTAATAACCTTGTCTATTTCTTCTATTGTTATGGATCTGTTGAGATTCTTGATGTCCATGGGGCATAATCTAGGGAGGGACTGGTTTTCCAAAACTTTGTCCATGTCTTAAAAGTTGCTGAATTCATTGGAGTACAGCCATTTGCAGTATTGTGCAATTATCCTTTTAATTTTACTAGGGCCAGTTGTGATTTCCCCTCTTTCATGACTCATTCTTGCTATTGAATTTTTTCCCTCTTTTCTTTGGATAAGTCTGTCAGCAGTTTGTTGATTTTGTTAATCCTTTCAAAGAACCAACTTTTAGCAGCATTAATTTTTTCCATTATTTTCTTTTTTCATTATTTTCCTTATCTTGTATCTCAGCCCTGATTTTTATTTCCTTTCTTTTTCTATTACTAGGATTGCCCTGCTGACTCTGCTCTAGTTATTGTAAATGTTGTGACAGCATATCAGTAATGAGACACTCTTCCTTTTTCAGGTGTGCATGTATTTCTATGACATGTCCTCTGATAAGTACCTTTGCTGTTTCCCATAAGTTTTGGTATGTCGTGTTTTCATTCTCATTGCTTTCTAGAAATTTCCTAATTTCATTTCTGATCTTGGCCAGTACGTACCCTTTTGCAATAGAGAGTTATTCTTCTTCCAACTCTTTATTCTTGTTTTCTTCATCTTCCTTTTGCTGATTTCCAGCCTTGTGGCACAGTGGTCAGAGTTAGGTCTGAATTATATGAATGTGTTTAAATTTATGTAGCTTCTTAAATTTATGTAGCCATCCAGGACCGACCCTGGTCCACTGCCCAACCCAG